>RJWM01026070.1:0-28952 GCA_004363535.1 Dasyprocta punctata | reverse complement strand
CCTGACTCAAAAAAGAAACAAGAAAAAGGGGACAGGGGTTACAGCTCAGTGCAGTGGCCCTGGGTTTAGTCCTCAGCACTGAGCCAACAAACAAAAATCTATTGTATGATACGCTGACTACAGTTAATAACACATTGTTTTGACAATGGCCAAGGGTGATTTTTAAATACTCTCCACTACAAACAAAAATGATGCTACAATGAGATAATTCATGCTCATTATCCCAAGTGTATACACACTTGAAAACACTGTTCTACATCATAAATACACACCTCTCATTTTTGTCAGTGAGACATGAAAAAGAAACTATCTGAGAAGGAAAAACATGCAGTATGCCTTTCATTTTCTAATATAGCAATTGTTTTCTAAATAAAAAGAGACTCGGGTGATCTGGTAGTTCACTTGAACTCCTCACTATACTTAACATTTATTACTCATCTCACTATTTCTAGAAATGTTTGTGCAGGGAAGAAAAATATCTTAATTTAGACTCATAGTTTAGGAGCCTATAACAAAATCCAGAATTTTTAAAGGTAGAGTATACAATTTAGGGTAAGCTTTACATGAAGTGTTTGTACATGTGTGTGACATGTCTTAATCCTTTTTTCACCCTCTTCTTTCCCCATTCCTTCCATCTTTTAGAAACTTATTTTGAGCAAAGTTCTAGAGAATTGGTGATAACAAACTTCAGTATGTTTTTGTTTTTGTTTTTGTTTTTTTTGTACTGGGGATAGAAATCACAACCTCACACCCGCCAGGCAGGCGCTTAGACCACTGAATTAAATCCTCGGCCCTATTTTTTGAGACAGGGTCTTATGATACATATCAGGCTGGCCTTGAACTCACTTTGTAGCCCGGGCTAGTCTCAAACTCACAATGATCTGCCTGCCTCAGCCTCCTGAGTGCTGGGATTAAAGGCGTGCACCACCACACCTGGCTACAAACTTCAGTATGTTCCAGATCAGTTACTATGTTCTTAAGTAGTTCACAAAATTCTGCCTAGAATTAGATGGTTAGAAAAAATCTTACCTCCTTAATTTAGATATTTTCTGTGAAATTTATTTATTCGTTTGATGCAACCATTCTGCTTTTGTCAGAGAATAGCAGTGATGTAGAATGATACGAGTATGTCTGAACATCACACATTCTGAATAGGAGAAGGCCTAGTCATTCATGGACAAATACCACTAAAGACCAAGCCTTCTCTTGGTGCAGGCCCCTTGAGGATCCTGGTTTACACTGCAGTGGCCAGTTCCCGTCTGACCTTCTCCTGGGATAGGGTCTAGGTTCACTCAACCCTTCTTCACCATCCACCTTTCACCTGATAGATAACATGCAGCAGAAGGACACCTCCAGAGGGGCTAGGTTCACTGCACCACCCGCCTTTCACCTGATAGATAACATGCAGCAGAAGGAAACCTCCGAGCTTAGCGACTCCAGCTGCAACTGTTGACTCACAGCCTGACCTGGGATAATTCTGGTTTTGAATCATGGGCCTCAGTAACCAGTGAAAACTTAAGATTTCTCTCCAAACATCCACGGTCTGTGGGCTTTTAAAAACAGGCTTTGTCCTGAGGTGCGATCTGGAGAGGAGGTGACCAGAACAAGAGTGGCACCCGCTGATGCCCAGCACGGTTTGCGCCCATCGTGTGACAGGTGCTTAACAAAGGAGGAGCAGCAGAATGCAGTGGGACAGCCCTGAAAATCCAGGGCGGAGCAGGGGAGACTGCTCTCCCGGACCGGCTGTTGGGAGGTCTACTTGGAGCAGAGGGGAAGCCGCAGGGCAGGGTGTTTACGGGGGGTAGAAAGCACAGGCTTCTTCGCCAAAGCTCTAAGCCAGGAGTCCTGCTCTGTCACCCCACAGACACCCAGGGGAACCTCTCATGGGTGCCAGGGACACACGGGTGTGGGTTAGATGACAGACAGGCCCGGGTCATTAGTGGACTGGAGAAGAAAGATATATGACTGCAGAACAAAGGCTGGGCTAGACCCTAAGGCCCAGGATAAAATCTCTCTCTTCTGAGGGGTGGAGATAATTCAATATAGCCCCTTGGCCTCTCTCTTTTGACGAAGCGCTGAAGTGGGATTTGGGATTGTTCCAAGAAGTCACGCCTTTACTAAAACGCACAGCTTCTTTTCCAGTGAAAGAAAGTTTTGTTAGGATCTTCTGGATGTGAAAGTATCATTAGGGTGACTGTCTCAGAGGCTGATGAGAGGAAGAGCTAACCCTAAGACCAAAAATGACCTCTTTATTCTGTGCGGTGTTGCTGGCCACCTTTGTAGTTGGTTCAAAATCCACACCATCAGCACTACTCTCTTGGGTAGAAAACTACTCTGTCTCAGATCGTCTTGGACATGGCCTGTGGATAGTAAGCCTTCTGACTGGGGCAGACAGACTGCAGCAAACCTAAATATAAAGTCTCTCATTAAAAATAAATAGTTACACAAGCGAAAGTACATCAGTATTTAAGCTAAGGACTCCCTTGGGGAGATGCATCTGTTAGAAGTGCTGTTGAATTGTTGAAACTTAAACCAGTCTATCAAGATAGAGCCACATAAAAAGACTGGAGTGAAATTTCAGTTCAGTTGCTGGAGAATGGTAAGGAAAGAACCTGAAGGAAGGAAAGCCATTTCAATTGCTAGATAAAAGGCAGTGCCAGAAACCAAGCTTTATTGCTACTGCAATTTTCATGCACCCAAAATAACAGAACACAATGGGAATTCAAATCTCCATCTCTTTGAAAGGCAGGTTTCTGAAAGTCCGAATCTATTTTAAAGTAACCTTCACCTGAACAGTACAAAACAAGAATACCTGCCATTGAAACTCCTAGAGATACCACATATTGACTGGAATTTCAGAGTACAAGAAGACTCAAATTGAAATTCAGGTAATCATATGGGCTGCTTTAATCTACAAGGCCAATTGGTCTGACATTATTAAAAGACACATTGAGGTAAATTTATATGCAAAATGTATATATAATAAAAAAGAGTATAGTGTTAGGAATCCAGGTCTATTGGGTTCAAACATTAGCTCTCTCCTCTGCTTTCTGTGACTGACCTTCATGGGCTTCAAGTGTGAAAAAATGGGGACAGTGACACTATCTGTGGGTTGTTGTAAAATGTCAATCAATCAGCATTTCCGAAGGTACTTGGCTTGATACCTGCTACATAACCGGCTTAGTTTTGCTTTTCCTGCAATAATTTCTTCCACGATAAGTGGGGTTGAAACTGTCTGAGTCACTTTTTCGTTGCTGGGACAAAATACCCAAGACCTACAACTTGAAGGAAGAGAGATTTATTTTTGTTCCACGTTGCACATGTCCAGTCCACAGTCAGCTGGCTCCAAGGCAAAAACATCACGGTACAGGGACCTGGGGGAGAAAAGCTGCTCAAACCATGGCAGCCAGGAAGCAGAGAGAGAAGGGAAGAGCCAGCCCTGTCTCCCAACAGCACACTCGTTAGGAAACTCATCAATGGGTGAGTCCTCCAATGAGCACATCCCTAAATCCCACCCACCATCCAGCCACCTTCCAAACACACAAGACTCTAGGGATTGTTGCAGGTCTCAGCTATAACAATGATGTTTCTTTCTTAAAAGCAAGATTCACATGTGCAGAGCTGTCCTGCTCCTCAGCCCAGGGTGTGTCTCATTTGGGGATAGGAGGAGTGTTGCACCCTCCCTCCCTTAGCAGTCACTCTCTCCCCGTGGGTAAGTGCTAACAACACCCCAGCCTGCCTCCAAGATAGAAAAGTGGCACGACCTAGAAGAGGAGAGGTAATGCGGCCATATACACAGGCTCTGTCACCCTTCAAGCTGTTTACGCTTCAATAATTCTCACACAATGCACACTAGTATGCGATTCAAACATGGTGCATATTGCCGCTCAGAGCTGCAGTTTTGGAACGGCCGCTGATACGGAATGGTTCAACAGACTCCATAGAACATTGTGTTTTACAGAGATTTGATAAATGTTAAAGACCAACAATCTATTCCTCTACTAACACTAAGTTCATGGAAGTGGTTGTCATACCTGGTCACTAACACTGACCTTTAACAGCACTGGTATGACATAGAAATTGAATTGTTAATAGTATGGAATGATCTTTATAGGAACTTAGTTTAACTCGTCTTTCTTACAAAGGAAACCAAACCAGAAGCTAAGTAGATTTTAACATGGCGACTTTAAAAATGTTGTGTTTCAAATTCTAAAGACACTGCAGCAAAGCTCCTCCCTGCCTGGCCTAATCCTTATGGTGACATCTAGAGTCGCTTTTTGGCAGGTGGTACACTGCTCATCCTAGCCTCGCCTGCCAGCCTGGTCGAGTGCACCCAGGGTGCTGGCACACGTGGCCTTCGGTGAGGTGGCAGTGAAGAAAGGACAGTTAATAGCATCTCCTCTGCACCCTGGGTCTCCTACACTGCTCTCAGGAATCAGCACTTGAATGTAGGAAGCCAGAGGCTCCATAATTCATGTGGGAAGGAAGTAGGATGGGAAAGTTGGCACGGAGAATGCATGAAAGCAAGGGGTAACAGAAGGAAAGAGATGGGAAGTCAGGTGTGAGAGAGAGTGATGAAGCCGAGGTTTAGGAGAGCGTTTAGAAATAAAGGATATATTTCTGATAGGTGTCTTGAGCCAGGAAAACAAAAAAGATAAAAGAATGAGGACTATCAGGAAAAGGTAACCAAGGCTGGTCTACCCAGATAAATTGTATCTTGTTTAACTATTTCCATGTATCCAGCAAACTGTTTTTAGAAGTAGCAGTGGAGTAAGAGCCGCCCAAGGTAAGCGGGAGACCTCAACTTCAAAGTGAGAAACCAGATGTGAGAAGGCGCCACCCAGGGAAACAGCGGCAGAGACCTCTGTCTCCTTTGACCTGGGAAGGATTTAATTCAGGGTAATGATCTTGTTTCCCATAAACCTTGAGAGAATACTCTGGCAGGAGAACCAGGCTGATGCCTGCCTAGAGGTAATGGTCAGGATGAGAGGTCAGACTCAAGCAGAGGGCCTGGTTTGGAACTAGATCAAGTTAAGGCTGCACAGGGACAGGGTATGGAATGATCATGCAAAATCTCAAAATATGAATGGGGAGCAGCAAGCAGTTTTCAGACGTGTTATTTTCAGAAGATTGCGATGGGAAGCAGCTGCAAGATGCAGGAACATCACGGTAGAGCAGGGTGCACGGGAGCAGAGGCCACTGCGAGGCCACTGTAGTGCGCCAGGGTTTGCTGTGCAGGAGGAGGAGGAAGGGAGACTGCGCTCGCTCGATGTGAGCTTCTTGAGAGGCGAGCGCACAGGCAAGTTTACGTTCTCCTCCTAGCGCCTCAGTCCACGGCATCTGCTGCTTTTACAGAATCTCTCTTCAGACCTCCTGATAGGGGAAGCTCGTACCAGCACGTCTAATCCTCACGGATTATTTAAGCATGTGTCCCCCTTGGGCAAACACACCCAAAGTGAGAACCTATAAATTCTAAAGTCTTCTTTCAGCATCTTATTATTCCTTAAAAGTCCACTTTAATCATTTTTTTATTTTCGATGAATAGCTGTATTCCTAATGCTTTTCCTCTGCAATTTCTTGCCAATTTTGTATGTTAAATCCAAACTTTATTTCCTAAGTGTTTATCTTCTACTTCTCAATCCTTCCTGCTGGTTTTTTGTACTTGCCATAAAGCCCATTATAATGATCTTTTTCCCCCCTTCATTCTATGCTTTCAGCAAAGAGAATAGAATCAGAGAACAAAAAACTGGCTATCCACTAATGAATATATATTTTGAGAAGTATTTCTAGTCAGGTTAAGTGGAAAATTTCAGATAAATCAACCTAAATTCAGGTTATTTTTGAGAGCGAGCTACACAACATGAAGAAGAATGAAGTCCTGCTTCCAACTGCGTTTCCATTCCTTTTAGGAAAATCCAGATAAAGGGCCAGTTGTTGATAAGCAGTATGAGGGCTGCTTGCCCAGCTTTCTGTAATGCCCGGAGGGTCTTTGCTGAGTGCTTGACCTAGCTTACAGCCTTAATTCTGACAGTTCACAGCTGTTTCCGGCTGCCAGTGTAGGCATCATGATGCTGGTAGTCAAGCACATCAAGTCAGCTGCTATGATTCTCTTTTCTGACCTTTACCAGGAGCACAACAGGGATCAATTATTTTCATTGCCTTGTGGAACCCAGAGGAAAGGTGGGTTACAAATGTAGTGGGAAATATGATGACTGCGTGTAAAGGCTACACAGAAAGCAGTGTGCCAGAGAGAAGGGGTGGAAGACCGGCAGGGCAGTAAGGAGTCACAAAGGAAGTCTTAGGAGCCGCTTCACTCCAGCACGGCCAGGTGATACACACTCAACTCTACTACAACGGCAGAGAGGGCTTCTTCACCCCTTACTCGGGACAGCAGCAAAATAATGTTGGGTGAAGCCGAGAGGCATTGTTCCCCAGCCCCTTTTGTGGAATAAACCAGTAGCCTATGAGTGGTGGTTGGTTTTTGTCTTTCCAGAGAAGAGGCTGGTGAGTGTGGGAACTCACCCAAGCTGCTGCATTTTTATGGGGAGGGGGGACCGAGGACAAAGCTGTTTGTTTGACATCATGCGGCCTCACATGCTTTGCTGGTGTAGCACTGTCGCAGTTGAAAATGCTAAATGCCTTATTCACTCAGACTGGGACGTCTCTTAATGATGCTTGGATGCCTTCCATCATATTTCAAATGAAGCAGAGTACACATCATCTCACAGAAAGGAATATGCATGCACCCAGGGAGAACCTACTGTTTATGAATCTATTCAGGGTCATGGCTACTAGTTACTGCCCTTTTTTTTTTTTTTAACCAAATACCATCCAATGTGTTATATTTCCTTAAGAGAAGAAATCTAAGGTATGAAGAGTTCAGGGAATTTGCCAAAGTTCTCACAGCCACGGTTTGAAGATAGGTCCCACCATAGCCATTGTCGAACTCCTCTGGGAGGTCTGGCCTAGTAGAGCAAAGAATCTAAGTCTTTCCCTAACCAAGAGTGCGAGAATCTCTTCCCCAGTCATGGCAGCTCTTATTCAACCAGCTGGGTGGCTGGTGTGCCCTCTCCCGCCTTAGAGAAAAAGGTAAGGCAGAAAATTGTCTCCAGACCCCAGCTCAGCTGTGGGGTATCCTTGATGTATCAGTCTTAGGTGATTTTCATTACATTCTAATTTCTTACCCCAAAGCATTTTCTAATTGTGCCACCAGCCATGTACAAAATAGAAGCAAAAACAAATATCTTTTAATATGTCTCCCAGTCCCCCTGGCCATTTCCTAGTGAATAAATTTCCAATTATTTTCTCATACTTCCGACACCCTGCGCTCGGAGCAGAAACTCCATGTTTCACAGTTGCTCTATTTTCACCTCCGACTTTCCTCTTTGAACTTTTGCCCCTCACTTGTCCCCTTCCTCATTAGTCGATCTCTATCACTTTCTACTCACCCACGTGAATGTCCTCAATCCACTCTCATCTCCTTCCTTCTAGTCTCACAGGATTTTATTGGGACTTCACCATTTTCAGAGGGCTTGCAATGCTTTGAGTTACAGATGGCTGCTCAGCTTTATTTTAAACCACTTCAGGGCAGCAATTGTACTCTTGTTTTTATATTTCTTAAGTGGTACTTCACTGGTGATGGATATATATTGATGTAATAATTTGACTTGTTGTGTTTTACAATATAGAGGCACATTTAGTTCTTTTGTAGCTTAGGATAACCTAATAAATATTCATCTTTTTAAGCCCCAATAGACCCATTATTAATTCTTTTACTTATTTTCTAGCAATCCTCATCCATCCTTTAGAAAAAGAATAAAATATTACAACTTTGATGTAAGCTCTGTAAGTACATTTTAAAATTGAGATTGTAAAAAAATAAAATTCTGAAGCATCATATTACTTATACAAGTGCATTTCAACTTGCTTTTTACAAAAATAGTTCAGATTCTTTGGCACCTTTATTAAATCTGTCCCTCTTTTGGAAAATTTACTTTTTATAAACTTTTGGCTGTTCATTGGTTGGCAGTCTCTTTACTGTTCTTTTATGGGGTGTCTGTTAGCCTATTGCCCTCAGAACACCTGCATCACCCACTAGTTCTGGGAAGGCATCTCAAGCATCTTCTGCCTCTTCAGAGCAGTGGGTGGGTTTCCATGTAAGTGGCTTTTAAAATCAGAGGATCAAATCTTGATATCCATCCCCTTGGCCGAGTCTCATCGGGAGCTGTTTTCTTTGAGGAAGCTTGGTGGGAGGTAGACACACACACGGCTCCTTGAAGGACTGGGAGGGACAGTGCTTCTCATGCAAAGTTCCCCACCATCAGAGGCCTGTGGCGAGGGCGCTGCCAGGCAGACTTTCTGTCTGTGGGTCTCGGAGGCTGCTCTGTGGACTCTGGGTGACGTCCTGCCTGCTGCTTGGTGTCTGCCCTTCCATCAGCGTGTCCAAACAAGGATGACAATAAATTCTTAAGGAGGCCAGCATAGCCTGGCCACCAGGGAATTTATTTTTTCCCCCGGGGATGTGATGTATCACACTAAGCTTAATGCATTTTATTTCATCCTTTGTCATAGCTATCCACGATGCAACTGACAGCCAGCACAGAGCAAGGCTTTTGCTGTTGTCTAAAAGAGTAGATTCTCCCCAAGTGAGTCATCCATCCTCCCTGGCCCCACTTATCTAATCCTGGATCTTGGCAGGATGCGCTGTGCTTGAGCGCAGAGCGGATTGCCAGGAGTGTAGGAGATGAGTATTCGGGAAAACCTTGCAACGTGGGGCCGAGGTGCAGCAGCTGCCAATGGGCTGGAAACTTGAACCCTTCCAACCCACTGGAGCTGTGTGCCCTGCATGCGCAGAGAGAGAGGCACCTGCTCTGCACCAAGGCAGGCCTCTTCCGTACTGGTTTTCATGGGTAACAAAACGTGCGGGAGGAGTGGGGGTGGGGGTGCGAAACCCTTTAAAAGCTCCCTCCCACCACCACAGGCTTCCCTCCTCCAATTTCTCACTTGTTCTATTGACAGTTTCCTGGAAAGTGCTCATGTTCTATGAATCAGCATTGGCATCTGAAGGTACAGCCTTAAAATCCCTCATGGATACAGACAAGAGACTGCTGTACCCACTCTGGTGTTTCCCTCTATTTCAGAGTAGATTTGACCAGCAGCAAAGTACCTATGTAGAAGACCTGAATCAGAAAATGAGCTCTGGTAGATGTGTCTGCTCCACAACACCGAAAGTGTTGCATAGTCAGTGGCTTAATTAAACACTGAGGGGCTCATGAAATTGCTTGGTTCTCCAGGTACCATTGTCCTTTTGACTAAGCTTCATACTAATTAATTGGTCTGCTGCTGTATTTCAGGAGGGACTTCTGAAAGACTGGTTACTAGGACATTTTGGTTTGACACAAAGGAGGTCCCAGTGAGGTTCTGTTTCCTTCTAGAAAGAAATAGACTTTTTCCTTTTTTTCTTTTCATTATGTTGTTTCGCTTTTTGTGGGTGGTTACAGAAGCATATGATTTTGTTTTGCCATTGAAGGCTGCCTAGGGTATTTGCTGTTTTAAGCCACTGGAGTGCTTTGTTTTTGAGAACTAAGTTAGATATTCATATTGTGTGTGTGGAGATTGATTAAAGCCCATTCCCTACTCCTAAGAAAGAAAAGCAAATCCTTGAGTGCCAGGTGGGTTTTACCAGGCACTCTTCTAAGGGCTTTATCCGCATCGACACATTTAATCCCTTAATCCTTACAACATTAATGCACAGGAGACTTATTAGTATGAGAAGGAGTCCCATTGTATAGATAAGCTAATGAAGGCACAGTAACATTTAGAAGCTTGCTCCAAGGGACACAGCTGAGAAGTCAGAGAGCCAGAATTCACAGCTGGGCAATCTTAGGCCAGATTCCTTGATCTTAACTGTAATATAATACTGTCGTTCAGAAACACAGACCAGAAACCAATATAGGTAAAGCTGGGAATAGATTCCGCAACAAGGATGGGGTTACCTGGTTCCACCTGGTGAGATCAGAAGGACACTGGGTGACAACAGCCACAGATGTTGTGACTTTGTTCGTTGAGATCCACAGGCCATCTGGCCTTAGACGGTCACAGTGAGGAATGTTCTCCTGCATAGAGCAAAGGGGAGAGGCAGGAGTGCATCCTGCCCTCCCTCCTGGTTCTGCTATCCATGCTTTTTTGAGGAATCCTCTCCAGCTGGACCCTAGGGAGCCCGGCCAGGACCAGAAGCACAGACACTGCGCCACAGTGGGAGGACCGCGACTGCGGCAGCTGACAGCACCAGGAGGCTTTCACTTAGATACATTTTTTTTCTTCCTTGGAGATTTTAGTTGGAGGGACAAGGTAAAACGAGGGAGTAGGAGCTGCCAAATGTAAAAAGATGAAAACGAAGAGTACTTTCAGTGTAATTCAAGGGAAGAGGGCTGTCCTCAGTCCCTCAGGCAGCTCTCTTGTTATTTTCCAGGATGAGGACAGACTTCTCATGTTTTCTTTGCAGGGTTGGGGTTCACAGACATAGAGATCAGGCCAGGCAGGCCAAAAGCATTTGCACTTTAATAAAATTGGTTAGGATAGCAGGTGTTAACCTTGAAATTGGTGATGTTGGAATGAAGCAAATTTCCCTAAAATTTCAAAAGTAGTCATTCTGGGGTGTATAAAAAATACATAATTAATATCTGACAAACATGTCAGCTATCCCCAGTCTTCAATGTAGGTAAGAAAGAATCTTAGTTTGTGAAATACCTTTATACCAAGTGCCAATATGAAAAAAAAAGACATAAATGCAAAGAAAAATGAACATGAGTTAGCACAAATGTTACCAAGGACAGAACACTGTTCTTGGCATGGGATAAAATAGCAAGTGATAGTTAACACCCATTCAGATTTTCTGAAAAATTCACACACATACACACAGTATCCTATACCTGTTAACGGCAGTAGTTCAGAAAAATGCATTGTTAGTTTCAATCTTGTGCAAGACAGTATTTAGAAGGCTATGAGGTCACTGGGTGACCTGTGTATGTGGTCCAGAGTTGGCAGGAACATCAATATGTGGGGTCTATTTATGCTCTATAATCTACCTACCTACCTACCTACCCACCCATCCAACAATTTATATGCTTTTAAGTATTATGTGAGGTGCAGAGAAAGGAAGGAAGAAGTGAGTACATTTCGGGGCAGGGGTGAATACCTGGAATATAATTATTGTGATTGTTATAGAAATACAAATATCAAAATGCTTTTTACAAAAACTTTCATTTCTTTTCAACTATTCTATGAATTTCCTTATTTCTGGATTATATCTAACTGTAATATTAATGACAGGTTTAAATATAGTGAGTACATTTGTCTATCCAAGGACTGCTAGTTACTTCTCATGTCTTTTTAATTTATTTTTAATCCTTAGAATCATCTTCCCAGGTAGAAAGTACCATGTCTCCCCTTCTACAGAAAATGAAACTGGGGACAAGTCAGATAGTGCGGGACAGAGATATATAGAAGTGAATCCTGAAACCCACACTTTTTATGAGACATTGCTTGTTTCTCATAGCATAAAATGATTTTTTGAGCAAATCTGATTACCATGCCTCCAGTCCAAGAGTGACAGGTACATAAGGGTTAAAACAAAATTGGTTGAAATTATGCTTATGATAAACTATCGGTGCTATTCATCAAACAACAGATTTGATGAGGCAAAGAGAGGGCCAAAGTATCATAAACAATGGGGAGAATATAATTTATGAGATAATAGGGGAATTCTAATATCTCAATTGTTGCACTGAATTAATTCATCACTAATGGGCTACTGCAATGCATCGCAGAAATTTATCAGTGTTCACCAAATTAAAACCTCTGATGATTAATCTTTTATAATGTTTTTAGGAAAGGAAGAAGTTACAACAAAGTATTTTCACAAAAACAACTGATCAGAATGCATGAATTTTTCATTGTGTAAGTAGATTAAAGCTGCTTTTCCAGGAGGTTCTGTTACACAGAAAGGGCTAACAGTACTCCGAATGCCTATGTAGTGCAGAGATATTGGAATTCTGTAAGCGTAGTTACAAATCTTGGAACTCAAAAATGCTGTTCGTTGAAGAAACCAAGAATATTTTCCCTCAAAAGCATGTTCATAAAGCACCAGCAAGGATAAAGCGATCTTATGTGCAAAACAGGATTAGCATGAACGAAGACGGGCATCTCCAGCACAGTCCACTGCTCTTGGTATGCAAGGCAATCATGATAATGGTTAACATCCACTAATTCCTTAGTATGCGCCAGGTAATTTTCTAGCAGTTCACTCATACCCTTAAATACCTATAATATGCCTCTAAGGCAGAAACTATTACCATCTGCATTTTACAAATTCTGAAGCTATGAAGACAGCTGACTAAGTAACTCTCCTGTAGTATCAGAGCCAGTGGTGGAGCTCCTGGGCTTACATTCTTTACCACCATTTATTCTGAAAAAAATAATAACTATTATTATTATTGGAGGACCATCTAATCAATCTATAAATATGCTTCGTAGCAGACTGCAACTCTACACTGTGGCTAAGGATGGTAGCTAAGGGCTGACATTGTGGCGAATTATGAGATGACAGCTGTAAAACCCTGTGAAGTCCTTTGGAAATGCTTACTCCACAAATCCGTGGTGCATCTTTGAGCTGTGCCAACTCCAGGAAGAGTTTCTGCAATCTGGTATCCTGTGCTTAGCAGTGTATCACAACTGAGTTCACACTGGAGACACAGGAAACACAGAACAGCAAGTCCTGGGTGCTGATGGGCAGGAGGACGGTCCCTGCTGTACAACAGCATTTGGAAACTCAGTTTTGAAGTGCAGAGATGAATGGGGGGTTAAGCCTATAGTAATGATTCTGTATGCTTAAGCACCTTTTACTATAAGTGAGTAGGCTTTGTAAGGCCAGACGGTCCTCAAGCTGATGAGCTACAGAGAGAAAGCAGTGGGGCGAGCTAATTTCATGCCATCTGCAACCTGTCCATTTACTCTCGGAGAAACCCTCACATCTCCCACAGTGGCTGGGGAAAAGAGGGTGAAAAGTCTTTTCCAGGGCCGTGGAAGAAGAAGGGTTAAAGCCAGAAACTTCACATAATATTATACATGTTCATTTAAAAAGAACGAAAACCTTGACGGGAATGTGAACGTTTGTCTCTTCCAGAGACTCCCTCAGCCCCCTGCCCTGGGCCATTTTTTGTTTTAGATTGACGCAGATGTGGACTGACTTGAGTTTGAGAGGTTGTTTTCTTGCTTCAATTTCAAAACTCATGGGATGTCGCCTGACGGGAGCCTGAATTCACAAGATCACTTATTTTAATTCCTTCTTTTCTGTTTGGCCCATTGTTGGTGTCTACATTCTTAGCATCATTTGTGATTGTGATAGAAATGATTCCAACTTTTCTCTTCCTGGTGGCATCCAATCTCCCTCCCAAGACAAACATGAAGATGTTTCACAGAATTAGGCTAAATACCAGATGCCAGAAAACTCCAGGACAATCTTCTCTGTAACGCAAAGTAATTCAATATTATTTCTGTTTATACACTTGATAATTTTTTAACCTTATAAGAAGCCCGATTTTATGACAAATTTGAATGAGTTGAACATTTTATTTAACACCACGAAAAACTTAGAACAAATGCTTAGTTACTATGGGGAAGCAACACTGAAGGGAAACAAGGCTGCGTTTGGTCTAGTAAAATGATGGAGTGGTGCATGTTTCCTATTTTGATATTCTTCTTTCCTCTAGAAAGAACTGGCCCTTGAAACTCAAGAGAAAACATTCCATTAACTTCAAAATGCTTGGAAGCCATCATAAATAAATACTTTCATTTAATCTCGTGTATTAAAAACATCTATAGGTCTGCTGAAGCTTTTATGATCATATCTAGTCTTTGTCATTATTTAATAAATAATTTGGAATTTTAAGAAGTCAGGAACACACCTGTATCTATATCTATATCTATATCTATATATCTTATAATAAAACATTTTCTGTATATATATTACTCCGGGTCTGGATCATAATTTTGATTATATTGTTTATGCCTTGATGAAAAGAAGAATAAAAACAAATAATTGTATTCACTATTTTGTAAAAAAAGTAAGGTCAAAGAATGCCTTGTATGGAGACCATAGCTGGGATACATAACCCAAGAGGAAACTGAAATTACTACTACAAAAACACTTCCTCCTTTCCTATTTTTATTTTTCTTTTTTAAAACACAAATCTTAAACTTGCAAACAGTTTCTTTCTAAAGAATCTCCCTTGAAGTAAATATGTATGAAGAAACTATAAAGTAATGATAATCCAAGCTCTGAAGCATGTTTGAGATTTTGCATACGGAATTCAATCTATTTGATGAAATTAGTCTCAGAGATTCTGGAAAGAACCAACATTCGTCAGACTGCAAGCCTCTTGGCCTCCAGCCCTACATCACAGACCTGGAGATCATGCCAGAGGGATGGGATGTGCACTCATAGTAAATGCATGACACCCCACAGTGTTCCCTTTTTCCTCTGTTTTTCTCTGGGAAAAAATTCTCCCTGAAGGTGAGGGGGCCAGGAACTATACAGTTAAAGACAGAGCCAGCCAAGTGCACGCAGCTAGGTGGGGGCGGCAGGACACAGCGCGCACCGTGATCCCAGTGACTGGACCATGGCTCTTTGATAAGCACCCACTGATGCGCGTGGGGTGCTCTGCCCAGACCCTCGTTCAGCAGAAGGCAGATGGGAAGGGAGACCTAAGGCTTTTAAGCACCACAAATGCCCAATGGGATCCTTCAGAAGGCAACCACATCTTCTCTTTCCAGCTATATTTAATTTTTTATTTTGACAAGAGGCAGAGGAAGGAAGAGGGGATGAAAAATGGGAGGAAGGAAGAGAAAAAGAGAGGGAGAAAAGAACTTTTTTCTCTGCATCTGTTACCTCCCACCCCACTGCTACTGCCTTTGTAATGAAGTCTATAAAGTTCTTTGCTTCTTGGCATGAACTCTGCAAGTCAGGTAGAAACAGTTAGCTGTTTGTGGCCTGGGGATTGAAGGGTAAAACTCACAAAATTGGTTTGGCTTCGAATCCAAAGAGTTTTCTCAGAGGTGAAAGGTTTGTGTATCAGCATAACAAACATCGATTTTTGTTTTTTCCTTCTCAGACATTTTAAAGGGTAACTTGGAACTGTGAACACTTCCATGTATGGCTAACCTTTTCATCTCCTGACCTTGTTTTGCTTGAAATGCCTACTTTGGGTCCTTTTTTGGTTTAAGCAGAGATTTGTTTCCCTGATGTCTCTGTTCCCATTTTTTATTCCACTTCCTGGAAGATTCCACACCCATCACACCCCCAAGTCTATCCCCATGCAGAGAGCTCCACCTCATTTTTGTGACAAGTCAGTTTATCATCTGCATTTCTGGTGGCTGCTGACAGGTGAGAATTCACCCTCCCCGCCGCAGTCTTCCACAACCACAGGCTGCGAGGTGGGGTCAAGGATCCTCCCAGGGATGCGCCCTGCAATGGAAGCACCTGCAAACCCCCACCAGGACTGGGGTTGTCTCCTTTCCTCTCACACAGTGATTTTAAGGAGTCAAACGAAGAAGCTGGAAGACTGCCGCATGATTTCTAAGTGATGAGCAAGTAAGCATTTCCCACAAATGAAACCACAAAGAAAACGACCAAAATCCAGGGAAGAAAGTGCTTTTACTTCTTACAGCACTGGAACCCACCGCACTATTTTATTCTGATATACTCCAGCATGAAGTGCTGATGTGGGTTTTAAAACTCCTGAATATCACAAAGCATTTCCAGGTCTATAGTACAATTGAATGCGGAGCTGAATTTTCCCGTTGTCTACACTGCATGAATTTTTTTCACCATGTTGTCTGTGGTCAATAAAATTACTGTTCTAAGTGGTCTCATTTTCTTGCTGAGGGGAGAACTGAATATGATAAGCAGAATTTACATGCCTTTCTATAAACAAACAATAAATTGTGATTAGTGGAATCTAAACAAACCTGACACAGAAGTGGGTATTTATGAAAGAGAATGTAGTTTAAAAATGGCAATAAAGCAAATGGCTATCAAGAGTATGAAACAGGAGAGACCTTAGCATGATGGACTAATTTAATTCTTATTTATTGCAAGGCTGGCTCACACCAGATGCTGGGGAATAGGCAAAAATGCTGGTTTAATGTCAAATAACTTCTTCGCCCCTGCCCTCCACAGTCACCGATCCCTTTAGAGCTGCTCTGTTAGAAGCCCATCACCCCTACCCATCTGTAGTAATTGTTTTGCAATTGTTTCCCCAGCTCCCATTCTCCATCATTCTGATTTATCCCTCTCAAGTGCAGTTCCCATTTGACATCTTTATGGGAATCATGACACTTAAGGCCCCTCTCAATCCAGCTCTACATTCTCCTTTTCTGTCCTTCTATTTGCTGTTGAAACACTGAGATACTAGATCCTTTGTTCCTGTCTCCCCACTGAGACTTTCCTGCTTGGGAAGATTCCTATTCACGAGTCAATTCCTTTTCCAATTTCATATCCAAGGAGCTCTCTGCCCTGGCTTCTTTTTTCATTTTTCTTTATTCTTAGCTTTATTGTGCAGAATTACTTTTATTTCTCTTCCCCTCCTGTCACTTTTGCAGCAATGAAGATTCAATCAAGGATATTGCAAAGTACTGTACCACTGAGCCAACCCTTCCCTTGTTTGTCTCGAGCAAGACAATAACCACACTGGCTCTTAATTATCTACCTACATGGCTATGTTCTCCAGGGCAGAGAATGAAACTCATTTGTCTCTAGTCCCCTAGTATGTGCTGTGGGCTATGAAAGGAAAAGTGGCCATACAAATAATTCTAGAGAAGTAGCTCAGTGGTAAACACTTTTCCAGCATACGTGAGGGCCTGGGTTCAGTCCCCAGCACTGCAGAAATAAATGAATGAATACATTTCAAACTCTGATGGAAATTCTTACAAGTATTTGAACAAAATTTTCCTATACCTATCTATCTATTGGCCAGGAGTGTATCTATATACTTGTTTTTATATTTTAGAATTTTAAAAAATGCATTTGATATTCTTAATTGATTTTTAAAAATATGTTTAGAATACTCTGAACTACTTTTTAACCTTTCAGCTGAGTACAGATGTGTTAACAGCAAAATACGAAATAATGCTTTTGTACACTTTAATCTTATTAATAGGAAAGGACCCAGTTGTTTGCAATTTGCTGTATTTAATAAAGTAGGGACGAGTTCTCATAGTTCAGAACGCAAAAACTAAACCAAAAAAATGATTAATCAGAAATCTTAGTTGTAATAGTTTGTCCTATTTTTGGAAGAATGTGTGTTTGTGTTTCTTTGTAGTGCAAGTGAGATACACAGTAAGAGTGAAAGCAAGACTGAGTCAGAGAGAAAGAAAGGGAGGGAGAGGGAAAGAGAGAGAGAGAGAGAGAGAGAGAGAGAGAGAGAGAGAGAGAGAGAGATTTATTTTATTTTGCATTTTTTTTGTGGTGCTGGGTCTGGAATTCGAGGACTCATACATAAATAAGCACTCTGCCATGGAGTTATGCCCCAATCCCAGAATGTTTATATTTCTAATCTGAAACAAGTTAGATAATAGGCTAGATGTGATATTTTGGCTTTGAATAAGAAATTCATTTCCCAAAAAGGTTGGTTCTTTGAAAGGACAAACAAAATAGAGAAACCTTTTGTGCATCTAACCCAAACAGGAGAGAAAAGACCCAAGCCAAGGCAACTAGCAATGAAAAAGGTGAAGTCACAATGGACACAATAGACATTGTCTAAATAAAAAGATTATTAACAAGTACTTTGCAAACCTGTATGCCAATAAGTTGAAGAATCTAGAACATACTGAAATATTGCTAAATATTTTTTTTTGCACCGGGGATTGAACTCACAAGCTCACGCCTGCCAGACAGTCACTTAAGCCACTGAGCCAAACTCCCAACCCTAGTTTTTTGAGGCAGGGTCACACTATGTGGCTCAGGTCTGCCTTGTGCTTGTGTTGTAGCCCAAGCTGGCCTCAAGCTCACAATGCTCCACCTACCTCAGCCTCCTGAGTGCTGAGATTAAAGGTGTGCGCCACCACGCCTGGCTAATATTGCTAGATATAATGTATGAGTTACCACACTGAACCAAAATGATTTAAAAACACTGAATAATCTAATGGCAGGCAATGAAACTGAAGCAGTAATAAATAAACTACCTACTAAGAAAAATACAGATCTGAATGAATTCACTGCTGAATTCTACAAAAACTTCAGGGAAGATCTAACACAAATACTCCTCAAGCTCTTCAATACATTTGAAAGGCAAAGACTCCTAAAGCCATTCCCGCAATCTAGCATTACTGTGACTCCAAGCCAGACAAGGAGCCAAATGAAAAAGAGAACTATTGACCAATCTCTTTAATTAATATACATGCAAAAATCCCCAACAAGATACTGGCAAAAAGAATGCAATAGATCATCAAAAAGATCAAACATGAGCAAGTTAGCTTCACCCCAAGAATGCAAGAATGGTCCATCAAATACAAATCAATAAATATATTAATCATATAGACAGAAGTAAGAACAAAAATACCATCATTTCAATAGATGTAAAAAAGTCTTTGACAAAATCTGACATCCATTTATAATAAAAACCTGAAGTAAACAGGTATAGAAGGACCTTATTTCAATTTGAAATAAGCCATTTGTGACAAACCTACTGCCACATCATAATAAATGGGAAAAAACTAAAAACTTTCCTTGTATAATCAGAAATAAGACAATCACCGGTTGACTATCACCGCTACTGTTCCACATAGTCCTCAAAACAAAGCAAGAGCAACTAGACCAGAAAGAGAAGTCTAAGGGACACATATAGGAAATGAAGAAGTCAAATTATCATGACATGATCCTCTAGATAGAATACCCAAAAACTCTTAGAATTAACAACAAAATTCTGTAATATAATGGGATATAAAATCAACACACACACAAAATCAGTAGAGTTCTTATACACTAACAATGAACCCACTGAGAAAGAAATTAGGAAAAATAACACTCATAATTAACACCTAAAAAATTTTAATACTTAAGAGTTAATCTAACTAAGAAACTTAAAGAACTGTACAGTGAAAACTGCAGAACTTTGAAAAATGACATTGCAGAGGATGTCAAAAAATGAAAAGATATCCCCTGTCGCTGGATAAGTAAAAACAATGTAGTGAAAATGGCTATACAGATTTAACAGTCTCAATCAAAATACCAACAGCATTCTTCACAAATTCATATGGAACAAGAGAAGACCCAGAATAGCTAAAACAATCCTGGGTAACAAAAGCAAAGTGGGAGGCATCACAATCCCAGTCTTGAATTTATATTGCAAAGTTACAGTAATTTTTAAAAAGCATGGTAGTGTCACAAAGACCAACATCCACATCAGTGGAACAGAATAGAGTGTGCAGAAATGACCCCAACCGCAGCCAACTATTTACTCTTCGGAAAGAGGCCAAAAACATACACTGGAGGAAAGATAGCCTCTTAGCAAATGCTGCTGGGAAAACTGGCTATCCCCATGCAGGAGATTGAGTCTAGACCCATATGTCTTACCAGGTGCTAAACTAATATCAAAATGGATCAACAAACTAAATGTTAAAATAGAAACACTTAACCTGCTGGAAGATAAAATAGGTTAAACTCTGGAAGTAAAAGATATAGGCAAGGACTTTCTGAACAGATCCTCAGTTGTATGGGAAATAGTTCTGGGAATCAACAAACGTGATCATATCAGATTAAAAGGCTTCTAAGCAGCCAAAATATCAGCAACAGAGTGAAAAGACAATCTATACAATGGGAAAGCAATTCTGCCAGCTAGTCATCAGACAGAGGGCTAGCATCTAAAATACATAAAGAACTCAAGAAAATTAGATGCCCCAAAATAAGACCCAATTAAAAAATGGGCAAGTGAAATGAACAGGCAATTCATAGAAAAAGAGGTACAAATGACCAATAAATATTGTATAGGATATGCTATGTACCCCCAAGTCCTCATACTTTTGATGGAGCTGAGTCTGATGCTTGTGATCAGTTTGTTGTCTAGCACCAGGATTAATGATGTGACTGCTACACCCGCCCAGGGGTGGAGCTGAGATACAGTATAAGGGAAGGCGGGTCTTCCTCTTGCTTGCTTCCCGGCTTCTGCCCTCTCTCTCGCCAGCACAGATTGCGGCTTGCAGCCACCATGAACTGTAGCCCCGTCATCCCATGCTGCCTTGGAGCCCACTTTATGGACTGAAACTCCCGAGAAACTGTAAGAATAAACCTTTCCTTCCCTAACTTTGGGTGTCAGGTATTTTGTCTCGGCAATGAGCGAAAAGTAACTAAGACAAATATACACAAAAAATGCTCAACATCCCAGGCCATTAGAGAAATGCAAATTAAAGCAACACTGAGATTCCATCATACCCCAGAAAGATTGGCCATCACCAAGAAGTGAAAATAAAAAGAAATGTTGGTGAGACTGTGAGGAAAAAAGAACCCTTGTACATTTGACAGTGGAAATGCAACCTTGTGCAACTATTTGAAAATCACTATGTATATTCCTCAAAAAATTAAAACCAGAAATTGCATTTGACCCAGCTATTTCTTTTCTAGGTAGCTAACTGTAAGTGTCAAATATATCATATTACTGGACACACATCCTCATGGTTAAAGCAGCACAATTCATAGTAGCTAAATCTTGCAAACAGCCTGACATCTATCAATAGATGAATGGATAAAGAAAATGTGTTTATACACAATAGAATATTAGTCTGCCATAAAAAGATAAACTGAGTCATTTGCAAGAAAATGGATGAACCTTGAGACAATGTTAAGTGAAATAAATCAGATACATGAGCTTAAATATTGCGTAGCTTCTTTTCTACAAGAAACCCATATTATATACTAAAAGCAAAGTAAAAGGTAGAAAATAGGAAGTAGAGAGATAGAGTTTTGTCAAATGGTAAAGGTGCAAGAGATGGAAGAAAGAGAAAAGAGAGGTAAAGAGGATGAAAAAGGGAAATAAGACGGGCTATGTACATGTACCAACTCCCCACAAAGAATAGAAACATTATGTAGAGCAAATATGTACTAAAAAAAAAAACAAAATAAAATACTGTATAATTAAAATAGTTCTAATGCTCTCTTGTTGTCTACAAACAGATTACACAAGATAGTAACGCAGACAGAATAAAAGAAATGAAACCATTACACAAAATTTAACATCGTCATTTTCTGATCTCAGGTTGTAGCAATATGGATTATTGGATTACCTTAATCCTTGGTTTATGAAACTGTCTTGTCCCTGATCTATGCATATCTACCATTTTTAAATTCATAAAGCCACTCATTCATTGAACATTTTCACAATGCAACAAGTACCGAGGCCTCAACTACCCAATACATGTGTCAGAACTTTGGAGAAGCTTTATGTCCAGTCACGGGCCTCCTTGACACGCAACCCTCTTCCTTCTCTCAACTTGAAATCACCATCCTGAACACCAGGTTGCCTGTCCTTGCTTTCCTTGGTGTTCAGTTCCATTTCCTACTTGCATAACCTCCCTCTTGTGTTTAAAGGATGCTTTCCTCATTCTTAATAGGATAATCTTGGAGCTTTCTTCCATTAACATGCAATTTATAGCTTTCCCAATTTAGTGAAAGTTAGAAATACTTTTATGGTAACTGATCATTTAAAAGACAGTGTTGTCAACTGACTTAAAACTCATGAAGAGAAAATTGGCATGTTACTGATCTAGTAACTTGCCTGAAAAAGTAGCAATTCATGTGAAGTTTTCCCTTTAAAATTTTGTGAGCTGCATAAACTATAAAAAGGCTATGGAAATAAAAATGTAGAAGACAAACTTAAATACAACACTGACTTAATCTGTATATTTTATCAAGTGAGAGGTGTGTGTGTGTGTGTGTGTGTGCGCACACGTATGCTATTTTTACCCAAATAGTGGGGTAGTGAGTAGACTGAGATTACAGCTCCTTTTTTTCCCCTGGTAATTTACATTATGTTTTGTTTTAAGGTTCAAATTGTTACTAAAAAGGTCCTAGATTTTGACTCAAAGCATTTGGGGTTTTTCTTAGTCTTCACATACTGAGATTTCTTCCTCAGTAAAATATATATAATGTTTTATTTTTCTTAAAAGAACAATTTGATTATTCTGATAGTTTGTCTTAAAATAATATGCAGCCATATTTTCTTTCCTCAATATTGAACCTTTATAGATTGACAGCACTTACTGGTAAAATGCTAACATTTAATTTACTTAAATCAGACCCACAAGTCTACTCTTGAAACAGCCCTCTAAAATTCACATGAGAGACACTAGCCAAATAAAAGCTGACTTTTAAAAGGAGCAGAGGAAGTGTTCCAAATCCCAAAGGTTTTTTCAGTGACAGACTTTCTTCTTGTTGCTGTGTTACTGACAGGACGCTCATTTACAATTAATCCATTTAACCGATGAATGTACTTCACATTCTGTACCAAAAGCTCTGATCATAGGGAAGCCTGGAGATCTAAAATCCATCTTTGACTAGAATTCACTGCTGGAAGTCTAATATCAAAATGTCAACCATGGTGGAGGAGCAACACTTATTAAATGTAATGAGTCCTTCAAACCTCCAAACCTGGCACTGCCATTCATGCAACTCGCATGAGCCAAGGTGTAAAGGCCAAAGCACTATGTTTTATACCTTTGGGTTACAGAAGACTGTCCTTTAATCACCAAAAATGGTTCCCAAATCTTTAAATTTACAATTTAGACAATGAAATAAGAAATTCTATTGATAAACCTGAACTGCCAAGAATATAATATACGAACTATATGAAACCTTACAGTAATGTGAATTTTCTTGGTCCGCTTCTTAGCCTTTACCTGTAAAATCCTATGAGACTAGCAAATGCTTATTTCTGTGGGTATGTCAGTCATGATACCTCTTCATTTGAACTGTAAATGATTTAGTGCTAGCATCAAACTTTAGAAATACCAAGGCTGAATGCTAACTAACAAAATGCAAAATTTGTTTGACAGATTATACACTTAGGCAACTCAAGTTCTGATTAAGAAGAACCACTTGAAATATAACTAATCTTAAATGCAGAACTGCAAGTATAAACTACTTTATGAAAACACACATATCAGCTTAGTTCAAACTACAGGAGAAACTTTCACTTTAAGACGAATTTTTTTCCCACTGAACACATTCTCAAGTGGTCAAGATTTTTAATATTTTTATTCTCTTCAAGTGAAATCTCAAGGGACTGCATTGAGTGAAATCTGTGTTGAGATTTCATTATGAATAAATACCTCTTCATCAACTGTCGTAGCTAAGCACATTGTTTCTGAAATTGTAAGCCTAAATTCAATACTTGGGTCTGCCTTGTACTCCCTGCATGATTTAAGGCAAGGGATTTAACAACGTAAGTTTCAGCTTCCTCATTTATGAACTGACAGGAAATAAAAGAACTCACCTTAATGGTTTCTTTTTGAGGAGTGACGGGATGATTTGCACAAAATGCTTAGTTTAGTGTTGTGCAGAAAGAAAAGTGTTCAGTGAGTATTGGGTATAAGAATATATATATATATATATATATATATATATATATGTATGTATATATGTATATATATATATATGTATATATGTATATATATGATGATTAATACAAACAGCATGTGTTGCAGGACTGGTAAACCACCCTACACATGTGAAATATCTGAATGGAAAGGAATCTCTGCCATCTGCTCACCTAATTTTATGGAGGAAAACATCAAGGGCAAGAGAATTCAGTGCCATGCCCTAGAAGTAAGTGCTCACATTATTCATGAGCTCGGCCTCCAGCTCCTGCAAACCTGCTTTGTGTGAGGGTAACACAGAGAAAGTATGAAAATGTCAAGTAAAAAAAAAGGTTTTCTCTAATGAACAGAGAGTAATCATGTGGACAGAGGAGCAAAGTTAAATCACTTTATCATTGCTCAGAAAATCAACATGAAGCTTCTATCCAAAGAACCCCTTCCATGCTGAGAACAAGGGGCTCTAAAGTCAGAGGTAGAAAGGGCCCAGGCCCCCAGGCCAGCGGGTGTCAACATTTGTGTGTGGACACAGCACTGCCCGGGAACCTGGAAGCAAATCATCCCTGGAGCTGCCTGAAAATATTAGCTGGGTCATCTTGTCAAAGCAGCAACTGCGTAGAAAGAAGTCTGATAGGAATACCAATAAATTCAACTGGATGCATTGTCAGGATTGCTTACGGTGACACAGCCTGACCTCTTACTCATCCACAAGGAAGAAAGTTCTAAGGATTTAGTTCAGAAATAGCACTCAACAAAATGATCTCTAGCTTCAAATAATTCCTCAGCTTTCAAATAATTCTATTATGAACTCAGATTTTAAAATATAATTGCACATTATGAAAACTCATTGGATAAACCCCATGACAAATCTCTAAACATGATCACTATATTATTGTAATCTTCATTTTAAGAAGATTCATCGTGTTTAAAGAATAATGCAACCACACAGACTTCTAAAATATACTCTAAATGCTTTCCAAGGTTGGCCAGTTTAAAATAAAAGAAATAAAGAAAAAAAAAAGGGAGAGAATCTTTAAATCTTTGTATTTTACCAATTGAATAGTAATAATTTTAATTGTCTTTTGTTTTATAATTAAATATATTCTACTTTCATAAATATTTTGATATGCGTCAGGAATGCACAAATGCAGTGAAGAACAATTTGTTTATGGATTAATCCACCGTAAAAACCTAACATTACTCCACTCAGACCATGACTTTCAGAGCAACATTTGCTATGTGCCAGCTGTCAACCTGACGGATGGCAGTG
The DNA here is from genome assembly GCA_004363535.1 of Dasyprocta punctata. NCBI lineage: Eukaryota > Metazoa > Chordata > Mammalia > Rodentia > Dasyproctidae > Dasyprocta > Dasyprocta punctata. The sequence continues at coordinate 4,042 of RJWM01026070.1, read as the reverse complement.
GTACCAATGGATCTACTGCCCAGGGGCCAACAGAAAGCACCAGGTCCTCATGCCAGGATGCCAAGAATTTCAAACCCAGTTAAAAAACTGCTTATATATTACATATTAAATGGAGCTTAATTCAGTTTCAAATTTGTCTTTAAATAACAAAGATTTGCTTTAATATAGCTGTAATTTTCGAGCTTCCAGTGGCTTCTACATAAAATAAATGTGTTATTTCAGGTCTCAAATTACATTGCTTATATTTCTATAGGTATATAGGTGCACACACATACACACACACACTGTAATGTGATTTTTAAAGTTCCTCTAGTAGGAAAATATTATTGAGAATATCACTAAAATGTAACATTAAAACTGGGGAACAGATTAAGATCCTAACAAGTTCAAACATCACTCATGTTCCATCATAATAAATCTTGCATAGAGAGAGATTAGCCTTTAGTGCCAGTACATCAGGATGGTGTGCATTGGGCCTCGAGGGAAATTTCCTATCTGCATCAGACTATAAAACCTCTAGACTTTGGGCTGCTTCCTGTCAATGTTGCAAAATGCCCATAAACACTGGGATATCAGGGTGTTTCTGAACCAAAAAACAAACAAACATGAAAACACAATCATATTTTGTTTTTTGTCCATTACTGCCCACAAGGGACAGATAACAGCCTGCCCAGCCCTTGGAAGATAACATATACAAATAGCTAATATTATTTTTAAATTATTCAGTAAATATTTCATGAACCATATTTTCATGAACCATACTTCTCTTTTTCCTTCTTTTTTGAAATTATGAAGCAAAAAAGAAGAGTAAAGAAAAGAAAGACATGAAGTATAATTATGAAACTTGTTGACACAAAGTTGTCCTCTCAAAATCAAGTGTGATTTCACAGAACCATAAGAAAGCTGTTCTTAGCTCTCCATTATCTTGATATGCTTTCTGAAAGAGTTCAAGTAATTGAAACTATCTCTGTGATTTTTCCAGAGTTAAGCATGTATAGGATGGGCATGGAAGGAATCGGGGACTGAAGAAACCTGAACACCTCTGTCAAAAGCCATTTTCCTTCTGTAGATGCAAGTTACCAGCAAAAGGGAGGGTGTGCATCCTACCCCCGACCTTCGCAGACGCAGATTTTGCTAACTGAAAATGTGCTCCACGACACACGTGGAAATAGCATTTGGGGAAAACAGAAACATAGGAACAAAGTAACCAGGAGTAATTTTCACTTTTAAAATTAACAAATAATTTCAGGATTTTAAGGCACTAGTATAGGGAAATTGTATCTTGGGTTTTCTAAAAGTTGCACCAAAAATGTCTTTCATTTGCAACACATAATTTGGTAACTTTTCATGCAAGTCAGATTAAATTAGGGATGCTTTCGTAACAAAGTTACGAATTTCAATCAGATGTAGAGATTTGATGTTTTAAGAAAACCACACAAGATTAGGCACTGTTTCCATCTGAAACACAAAGGATAAGAACAGAACCCACAAAGTTGTTGTAAGAATCAATTGTGAGGTAAGTTTTAGTCGGGCTCAGCAGAATTATTTTATGGGTGGTGCCCAGAGCCTTGGGGATGGGGAGTGGTTGGGAGAAGGGGAAAGGACGTTTGCTTTGTAAATACATACTATGTAAAGATAATTGCATTTTACTCAAAGGACAGCTGACTCATCGAAGTCGTTTTACCCTGTTCACTTACAAGGTGTGCTATGCTATGTAGCCCATTTCTGGTGCCTATCAGTGTCATTTGTGATGATTTTTACAACTCAAGTTCCTCTAGCTCAGCTTCCAAGGTTCTAATTCAGTCAGTTTCACGGTGGAGTCCCAGGACTGCCAGCTTTAAAAAGCTCTGTAGAGGTTTCCGATGAGCAGCTAGAGCTGAGAACCACTGTGTCAGCCAATGTTCTGGTTTATTTATTTCTGGCAAAAGGCTATTATCTGAACTCCAGTAAGAGACAGAAGGAGGGGAGGAGACGTAGACAGGGGATAAGCCCACCTTGGATAGTGATCTTCCTAGCCAAAAAATGAATGGTACCACTTTTCTTAAGCAATGATTCAGACTTTCCAGAAACTTAATGCACCAAGAAAATACAAAACGAAGAAAGAGATCTTGAGAATATTAAAGGATAGCTGGAAAAGAAACAAAAATATTTTTTCTTTCCTGGTCACTAGGTAAAGGTGTTATTTTTAATGTGGAATAGAATGCTTAATACAGTTCACTGATGGTGCTCTGTGCTGTACTCTGCAGGACAGCTTGGTGGGTGTGGTGGAGTGAGCTGGAATGAGGGGCATTAACAGGCGCCTTGTGAGAAGACACAGAGTGAGGCTGAAAGTGAATCCAAGAAGGATAATGAGATAGGACGTGTGGCTCCGAGTGGCTCTGAGAGCAAAACACTCAAGTGATTGCACAAATCCCAAAGGAAAGAGGCTGAACAGATATGCTTGTCTGGTGAGAAGGATGATCTTAGTACAAACAGGAATTTGAAAAAATGAAATACGTAGTTAAGCAGATAATAGTATTGACACCAGAAAAGGGTGAGAAAGAACAGATTTTTAAGACTGACAGCTGAAGTTAAGAGCAATTCCATTAATAGTTTTTAGTACAAGAAAGTGAAACTTGGTTGACCTAGAAATAGCAATAGTGTTTCTAGGTATAACAGATACCCTACTTGTACTTAACTTTCAAGTGAAATCAATTTCCCCAGAGAGATTCCTCTTCACTTTGTAAATTGAATTTTCCAAGAAATTTTAATTGGATATAGTTTCACTTAGTGTCTATCCTTTATTTAGTTAAAAACATAGGGACAATCAGTGAATAAGAATAGCAGTGTTCGACCCATCTATGGTTAAGTGCATTTGTTCTCACATCTCTTTATGATGGTTAACTCGGGACTGAAACTGTCTGCTAAGAGGAAGGGACACAGGTGGAATAAAAGGAAAATTTCAATTTATACAGATGAACTAAATGAGATTCACCTGAGCATCAAATAACTGGTTCAAGTTGAGTTTCTGTTCCAGTTCTACCGTTAATTATTTGCTTTCATCAACTGTCTACGTCTGTTTCTTCACTTGCCAAATGAGGGGTTTAAATGAAGTTAATCAAGACTTCTTTCAACATGATATGAATTCCTGTAAGACATCACCTCAATTTCCCTTAGCATTTAATCTGCCTGAAATTTCACTTCTCCACAAAGCCTCCTTAAACTGATCAAAATTAGACAACAAACCCACCCATATTTAAGATAGACTTGGAAATTCAAGGGCTGCAGTTTTTGAAATCTCAGATTTCCAAACACAGTTAACATATATGAGATGTGCACATGAGGCAAATACAGTCTGTGCTTCTGCTGGATGCCTGAAGCTTCTGGAGAATACCACCCAGCATGGTGCTGTTAGGAAATCTGACCGGTGCTTAAAGGAAACGGTGATTCTTAGTAAGTCCTCAGCTTCCTGCTATGGAGAAGCAAAGTCATTCAGAACCACCATGAAAAATCTCCCTTTTCACTGTCATAAATGTTGGCAGGAAAAGCTGACAGAACTTTTGTGCATCATAACCAATTATATATCTGACATACAGCATAGAAATGAGAATGAGGATTGGTCAATGCTTAACAGATTATTAAGCAGAATACCCCCATACCTTGACTTATAGACTGAGAAATAGGAAAGTTATAGTTAAATAGTGCTGCAGAAACAACTCCAAACACACTCAGCCACCTTATCTTTGACAAAGGGGCCAAACGTATTTACTGGAAGAAAGATAGCCTTTTTAAAAATGGCATTGGAAAAACTGGCTTTCCACCTGCTGAAGACTAAAACTAGGCCCATGTCTCCCACCATGCACTAAAATCAAAATGTGTCAAAGAGCTAATATTAAAACAGAAACACTGAATCTTCTGGGAGAGAAAATAGGTAGAACTCTTGAAGACACAGGTGTAGGCAAAGACTTCATGAACAAAACCCAAATTGCATGGCAAGTATTACAACAACTGGGATCTCATCTTATTAAAAAGCTTTTTGCACAGCAAAAGAAATCACCAACAG
>RJWM01026069.1:0-28480 GCA_004363535.1 Dasyprocta punctata | reverse complement strand
GGCAAATTCACTGACACTATGATCTCCAACTTTGTTCCTCCAGCCTTCACCTCCTCAACTCCAGATTGTCTTGCTATCTACCTATAAAACGTTCACTTTTAGACATCTCTTAGGTTTGAACCAGAATCCAATATCACCATATCTTCCATGTCTCTATGCTTTTGTAAATGTTTCTCCCTATTCTCTAACTTTGTGAACTATTGTTCATTTATCAAGCTTTAGCTTAAATTTTATCTCTTCTGTGAAACTTTCGTGTCTTAGGTACTTTTGTCATTGCTGAGACAAAATAATACCCAACACTCAAAGTTAAAGGGGAAGAGTTTTATTTAGCTCACAGTTTGTAGAGGTTTCAGTCCATAATCAGCTGGTTCCAAGTTCCAAGGGAGGATGGCACATGGCAGAGGGGTAATAGTTCATGGTGGAGGGGGGAAGAAGAAGAGGAAGAAGAGAAAGGGTGGGTAGAGAGGGAGAGAGAGAAGCCTCTTTCTGTTCCTTATATTTTTTCCCTACTGCTAGGATTAGGGCAGTGCCAATGCAATCACCAGATTGATCCAGCAATCATTCACCCTTAATCCCAGCACCCTTAATCCTGGCATTGAACCATGAATCAGTCACAAACTCTAGATTCAACTACCTCTGAAAAGGCCCCATCCAAAAGTGCATGAGGCTTTAGCGGGAAACATCTACACACAAACTGTAACACTTCATGAAGTACTTGGTTTAGGTAATGAATTGCGTTCTAGGCTCCCAAGCATTTTACTTATTTCCTTTTACACACTGTCTAATCATATTTAATTATTTTTCTGAAGGTTACCAGGCTGTCTTGGTTTTTCATATCCAGTGCTTAGTGAGCTTGCAAACAATGAATGTTCACTAGATGGAAGAGGATAATAGCAGGTGGTGCTTTTGTTGTTGTGCTTTTTGGATACTAGGAACTGTTCGAGTGTTGTACTTTGTATTTGTAATAATTCACTTCACCTCCACAATATGTTACTTTAGGCAGACACAATGCAATGCCAATTTTTAAAATGGATAAATTGAGGTAATAATTTGAGTAACTTCCTCAAGGTCACGCAGATACCAAATGGCAGAGCTGGTTTTAGAACCCAGACATTCTGATAACCAAGACTGTGTTCTTAACCACTACAGTATATTGATACCGAGAGGTGACTTGATAGTCCCACTTCCTTCTCCTATGCCCTTGAAATTCCAGTGCTGGTAAAGGAATACAACAAATTTCTCTTTGACTTTGTCCACAGGAAGTTATTACCTTCAAGGTAATTAAGAGTTTATTGTTTACTTGCCAACAAATTAGTCAATTGACTCTGCAGCTTCAATTTGACTTTACTCAAAGATAAGCATTACTCTCGTGTGAATTCATTCACAAACCTCTATTGACAACCTCCTGTCTTAGTTACTTTAATTGTTTCTGAGACAAAATGTCTGATACCCACAAGTTAAAAGACAAAAAGTTTATTTCAGCTCATAGTCTGTAGAGGTTTCATTCCATAGTCAGTTGGCTCTGAGGCATGGTAGTAAGGCAGAGAGGCATCAAGAAGCAGAAACAGTTCAAGGGAGGCCAAAGAAAGCAAAAGCAGCATCAGCAAGCTTGTCTTCCCATTCTTCCTTAATATTCTATCCAGGCTACAGACCTATGGATTGGTGCCACCTACACCCAGAGGGGGGCTTCATTATCCATAGCCCTGAACTGTGCTTAAGTAGTCAGTGCACTAATCTAATATCACACACTCTCAATTCCAGTATCATATGCCCTAGATCCAGCAGGCTCTGAAAAGCCCCACCTAAGAGAACATGAGGCTTTGGGGGACATCTAGACACAGGACCTAACACCTCCTCTCTTCCAGACAGAGACTTGAGCATTGAAGATAGACTGGTGAGCCAGAAATAAATCCTGCCTCCTTGTGCAGAATTGAGGAATAATGACATTTTATACTTTCCACACATCCTTATTACTAGATCATCCAAAGCCTGTGTGCCTACTAGCTTCTAGCTAAATAAGAGTTGAGATAAATCTAAGATGCTGCCTGGTTTAGTCAGGGTTCTTCAGAGAAACAGAACCAATAGGATAATTGGAGATAGATATTGATATTGAGCTATATGTATATAAATATATGTATAGAGAAAGATAGATAATAGATACATAGGTAGATGACTTAGAGGCTATTTTATATGCTATGACTTAAATTTATTAAGAAAACAGAGAGAAAGGTGAGAGGAGAGAGGAGAGAGGAGAGAGAGAAAGAGAGAGGGAGAGAGAACAGATAGATTTTCAGAAATTGGCATATAACATTGAGACAGAGATTTTCAGAAATTGGCATACAGCATTGTAGGGACTGGCAGATATGAAATTTCTAGGAAAAGCTGGGATGCCAAAAACTCAGCTAAGAGTTGACATTATAGACTGTAACCCACAATTCCCGAGAAATTTAGGCAGAATTTTTATACTGAAACCCTGAGGCAAAATTTCTTTGTTTTAAGGAAATCTCAGTCTTTGGTGTTAAGACTTTCAACTTAGTGGGTGAATGCCAATCATATCATGGAAGGTAATATACTTTACCTAAAATCTACCAATGCTAAATATTAGTCATATTGAAAAATACCTTACTAACAACATCTAAACTAGTTTTTGACCATACACCTGGGTACCATCATGCAGTCAACTAGTATATTAAATTAACTATCACATAGTCCATTAGCCATATGTGCCCAAAGTTGAGATGTAGCAGAATATCCCCTCCTGCTTCAGTTTGTTAGTTGCTCAGGTAATCGTGCCTGTACCAGTTCTAGTTGCTTCTGTCTCTCAGAAGTGGCTGATCACTGTGATGCATAAATGGTCTCTATGCTGCATATTATAAGAACTATCCCCAACTGACAAGCCATTCTGCCTCTGTACTTCCTGCTTGCTTATCCCATGTAAACCCTAGACCACCAGAAATCAGGTGGTGATATTTTGGGAATGATCCTGATCAGTGCCTGTCGATGTAAGTAAGTCTGCTCCAAACTTTAGGTATAATTTTGTTGTTTTTGTTTGCAGTAGCAGGGAAGGGAAAACCTTAAAATCAGCAAATATATGAGGTATGATTAAAAAAATACAGTGGATATTTAAGTTTTTTAAAAAAACTTATTATTGTAAAAGTCACATATTTTCCCTCACTTCAAATACATTTATCCCATTATTTTGGCACTTTCTGAAGTAGTTTCTAGAGTCCCTTTTTGCTAATCTTTTTAGTTCCACTATTGTGGCTTCCTTGCTATCCTGAATTGATTAAAAATGTTTATCTTTCATGGTTAGTTTGACTTTGGGAAAGAGCTAGAATCACACAGTGCCAGATCCACTGAATATCGTGAATGAGGATACATTTTTTTCAGAGTCTGCCTTTCTGTTCTGTGGCACTAGGCAGCAGATTCATCATAGTTTTGATCATAGTTTATAAAACACATTCACAAAAGAGGGCATCCATCCAGAACTGCTTCAGAAAGTAGCAGGAATGATAGGATAAGTGTGTTCAAAGCAAAAAGGAATATTTTGAGGGCAATTAATGACAATATAGCCTTTATTGTAATAATTTTTTAAGATTCACCAAATATTTTGATCATCCCGCTATACTACCTTTGATTGAGGAAAAATGTTGATTTAGAGGATATTTTGTATATCACGACTTAAATTAATAACACATGCTTAAAACTGCCTTATTTTATTTTGCTTTCAAATATGTAAGGCTAATACCACCTCTCTCCGATGTCTTCAAATAATCCTTCTCTGTTAAACAATTGCTTTTGTCTTCTACCTACTAGAGTGTCTTTCCTGTTCTTTATCAATATGTGAGCATCATGAAAGACATTAATCAAGACACCTGAACCATGCTATATTTTTTGACTCTTCTCATTTAGTTGTAGGTTTCTGGATGCTGCACAACTCCTTAAATTATAGAACTTTAGAACTTTAAGGGATAGTTAGCGGCCAATATAGTAACATTTCCTTAATATAATATTAAGGAAACTGGATGCAGTGACTCCCTTGAATCTGGGGTGAAGCAATAAATAGAATTCAGGTCTACTCTTTGCTAGTTTCAGGAATTTTACATGTGGAAGAGAGGAAAGATAATTTCCTTTCAGAAATTACAAGTCTGATAGAAGAAGTCACATGTTGCCCTAGATATGTCTATGTCTGTACCTGTGCCTGTGTCTGTGTCTGTGCCTATATCTATGTCTACATCCGTGTCTATATCTATATCTACATCTATATGTCTATATGTCTCTGTGTCTCTATATCTCTGTATCTATATATAACCAGTGGAACTTCATCAAGATTTTTAACCTCTCTGAGCCTTGGTTTTCTTAATTTGTTAAATAGCTTAAATCAGTGCTTCTGAAATGCTATAGATCTGATTAATGCATAGCTTCTGATTCACAGGGTTTGACTTGAGATTCTGCATTTCTAACCAGCTTCTAGATAGTACCTCTTTTGCTGCCCTGTTCAGGGAAGGGCATATATGACCTGTAAGACCACTTCAAGCTTCATAATTCTGTGATGTGGTGACTATGACTGTCAGAAGTACATAAAATGGACAATGGAAGAAAAATTCACTCTTATTTATGGTTCTCAGTACACTTTTGTTCACCGTATTTTTTTTTCTACATGGAGTCAACATATATTCTGGTTTGCCTCAGAAGGTCTTGGTTTGTAACAGTTTCCTGCTGTGATGAATAATAGAGATCTTTACACTCTCAAAATTGCCTTAGTTTGGACTATAAATTACATGGTCACTCATCTTCTAGCTTTCTTTTACTCACTTATCTATGTTCACAGAAAACAGGATGCATTAGATTACCACTGTTTGCATATTTCAAGCCAAGGGATAAAGCATGACCCAGATAGTTTTCCTACACTGTTCGTCAGAACCCCATGAGTTGTGAGTTTCTATTTTCTTTCCTTACCAACAACAGACTCCTTTCAGGGATTTTTTGATCAGGGATTCTTAAACTCAGCCCTCCCAAGATGTGGATCCTGGGAAAAACTGCATGCTGTTTGTTTTGTGGTGACCAGCAGCAAAGCTTCCTCAGAAGATTAAAAGCTAAATGGAAAATACCTCGTGAGTGACTTTCCCACTTCCTATTCTCACAGAATCATCGTCTGGGTATACAATTCCCAAGTTCAGGAGGAGACTCCAGGAATTAGCTTCTGTACCCACATAACTAAAGGTGCCCCTTAAAGCACTTACAGCAGGGTTTCAGCCCAAAAGTACCAATGAAAAACCTGTCTCTGTAGTTCCACCTGCCTAAACTCTGACTTAGTGTAGCTCAAAGGCCCTCTTTCAAGAGAACGAATTCCCAAGGGCTCCAGAATCAGTTATCAACTACCATTTTATATCAATAAGCTAATGCCCTTTTTCATTTATCCATTTATTTAATAAATATTTACTAAGTGTCTACTAAGATATAAACCTGTATATATGTATATGTAAGATAACTAAAATGAACACATTGCTGAATGTATTCGTTATTGAGAAAGAACAATTAATACTCATGATTAGATCAATTTTGCATGTCTATATCTGTTAATGTAAGTAGCCATTTTAAAGATAACGATACGCAATATTGCAACCATTGTCAAGTTTCTATCATCCGGTTTTGTAAACCTGCAATGTCACTGTTGTGTATTTACTCTAGTCGTTTGTTTGTCTCTTTTGCTTGTTGTCTTTGTTATATATGTCTTTTTTTTCCTTCGCTTAAATAAAAAAAAAATTAATGACTTAAAAAAAAAAAGAAGCACATGACTGTTTACTTAACAACAGAAATTAAGAACCAGATAAAGGTTTAGTCCCTGACTAAAAGAAGATAGGAGACACTGAGGGGTGTTGATTGAATATTGGAGGAGTAGGAAATGCAACATCCTTTTCCTCTACAATTGATTTTTTCCTGTGTGAAGGAGGCAAAGAGAGAGGTGTAATTAATAGCAATGACAAAACACTAGCTCCCTGTTCATTTCCTTGTGTTTGTTATTTACAGAGGATGCTGGGTCACTGAAGCTGTCTTGGCCACTCCATGGAGCGCATTCTTTGTGTGAGTTGCTTTTTGTCACTGCAACAAAATACCTGAGGAATTCAACTTAAAAGAAGGAAAGATTAACTTTGTTTCATTGATTGAGAAGTTGGGCCTGCAGTGAGGTAAAACATCATGGAAGGAACAAGAGGTGAAGCAAAGTTATTCATTTCATGGTGACCAGTTAGCAAAGAGCTAGAGAGAGGAAGGAACTGGGACGACAATATCTACTTCAGGAACAGCTCCAAGTGACCTCACTTCCTTCTGCTAGCCTGTCTTGGTTACTTACTGGGGAAGGAAAAGTTTATTTCTTACAGTTCTCGGGGGTTTCAGTCCATACTCAGTTGGCTTGAAGGCAGCCTCCTGTGGCAGGGCAGCCATTCATGGTGGCCACAAAAGCAAGGTGAACTGGTAAAGGAAAGAGAAATGCCTTCTTCCCTTACCTCCTTTACACTGTATATCAGCTCCACCCCTGGGTGGGTACAGCACTCACACCACCAATCCCAGTGCTAGACAACAAACCAATCACAAATGCCAGATTCAGCCCCATCCATGATTGCATGTGTTTCATTAAGCTGCTCTTTTTTGGGGTTCCATATTGCATATTGAATAGCAGATAAAAGATCAAAGGACTAAATCAAAGAATACAAAAGCAGAATATTTGACAAAAGGGGAAAAGAAGAAAAATAAGCAATGATCCTGCCATGGTTTGGCTGTGGTTTGAGCATGGCTCTCATGTGTTGAAATCTAACCTTCATTGTTAGGTATTAAGGGATATGGTGTTAAGAGTGGGGCCTTTGGAGGTGATTAGGATTAGATAAAATCATTAGACTGGCGTCTCCAAGTCTGAATCCTGGAGATTTTATAAGAAAAGGGAGAGTCCACAAGAGACACCCACACAGGTGACCTCCCTGCCTCTTGCCATGTTATGCCCTTAGCCATCTTGGGATTCTGTCAGAAAGGTCTGCTCCTGACCCTGTGACTCCTGAGCCATGAGCTGAAAGAAGTCTCTTTTCTTTAAAACTTACCTTGCCTGTGGCATTGTGTTATTAGCAGCAGAAAACAGATGAAGACAAGAGCTAATGGGAAATTCAACCACAAAGTAGATTTCAATCCACTACATCTGCCATTTGGGATGCAAGGGACTTTCCTTGGGTCATTAATGGTAAATCCAGTAAACATTTTAATGGAAGTTCTCTGAATCAATGTGATATTTTGTGGAATCTCCCTGTTAACTAATAGTGCTCTCTGTTGTATTGTGTACTTAGTAAGGTGGTTGTGCTCACAAACCTGTTTATATTATTGTACTTGTTATTGTAAGTACATGATTTAATTAAGTACTACATAAACTGATTACAAGAGTAGTTCCTACAAAAACCAAATTGAATGATTTGGGAGAATTAAAAAATGAGTCACTAAAGTAGGTGCTGTCTAATTAGATGTGGAAAGGATAATTTCAAAAGAGGGAAAAAATTGAAAACTTAAAGAATACTGTATCCCACTTGTTTCAAAGTGTCTCCCAAGATTTGCCTCCATGTTAAAGAAACAAAACTGGAATTCATAAACTACAGTGAGTACAATTGTTTCATATTCATTGACATGAAATTCCATCAGCTAAATGATTCAGATCTCCTCAGTGGGAGTCTTACTGACATCTAAACTATGATGCCTCATTTAGCAGGACTGTGTAGCATTGAGATATTTGGTCTCTTTGGTCTACAACTGATGTACCCTATGGTGTCCTTGACATTGAGACAACTGAGAAGCCCTCCTTTCCCAGTGCCTAATACTCCTCGTAATAAGCACAACCATTTTAGTGCCCACTACCAACAAATGCTACGTGTACTTAAAAGGCTTTGACCCAACTTGAAAGATTAAAAAATTGGTTTATACTTATGTTTTTAAATAAAGATAATATTTTGAAGACATATAAGCAATTTTTCATGATTTCTGTTCTAATTATCTTCCTGTGATTCACTAATTTTTCTTTAAAGTGTTTTCTGCTATATCTGCTTGCCTGGAGCCTTTTGCAAAACAGCAGTGTCATAGAGGTTACAAATATGGAGCTGCAGAAGGAACTAATTTTAACCTGGAGAGGCAATAGCTCAGAAAGATAAAATGACTGATCTGACATATATAAAGAACTATTCTTCTTGAAAAGAATTATATTTCTTCTGTGTGACTTCACATGGAATATTCCAGAAGTAACTGTTAAACAAATTGAATAGACTATAATAAAAACAACATGTATAATAGAAAGAATAAAAGCTTTAGTGCCATACAACTTGAACATAAATCTTGACTCCAACTCTCCAACTTGTTAGAATACATACATATTTCTAAAGTTGGAATACATATATAATATATTCCTAAAGTTTCCATTTTTTCTCCATAAAACTATAACAATATTTATCTGAAAGTGGTATAAAAAAACAAATGAAGTAGTCTATTTTAAGTTTTTTAGTACAATTTCTGACATACACTAGGCACACAATAAATTATAATTTCTTCCTCATAATCTCTGTTCCTTGAGGTAAAGACAGGAAAAAAAAGACAATTGTTTAAACTCACTATAGCTTAGAGCTTTTATATTTTCAGATGTGGATGGAATGATAAAAATGGATTAAGTATTAAATCCTTATCATATGGCAGATATTGCTGACACTGCTCCTTTCCCATAGCGTCAGTGTCTTTCTCCTTCCCTGTTGGCCATTTCTGTCTGCCCTGTTGGTTTTAGACTTGGGCTGTGGGCAGAAGTAAGACCTTGCCATTGACAAGCCTGGGCCTGCCTCTCCAGAAGGTACTGACCTCTATCATACACAAGCATACACTGGATCTCATAGGAATGAGGCACACAGGGGACAACTTCCCTGTCTAACCTGCCAACTTGCCACCTAAAGCAGTCCACCACGACTGACTTCAGATCCATGAGAGAGAAATAAACATGTGTTGTTATTTGTCCTAAGATGGTTTTGAGATTGTTCAGCAGCAATAGCAATGTGCCTGCTGTGTTAAGTCAGTCCTACATCACTGTGACCAAATACCTGGGGAAGTCAACTTAGAGGCAAAAAGGTTTATTGTGGTCCACAATTTCAGAGGTTTTAGTCTGTAATCAGCTGTCTGCATCACCCTTAGATCTACAGAGAGGCAGAAACCTCATGGCAGAAGGGCAGGATAGAAGGAAGCTGCTCAGCCCATGGCACTGGGAAGCGCAGAGCGTTAGAGTGCAGACAGACTTCCTCCTCCCTCTACTTTTATTCTGGTCAGGCCTACATTCAGAGTGGGTCTGGTCCCTCACTTTGTTGGCAATTATCTCTGAAGTATTCTCACAGACACACCTACAGTTGTGCTTTACCAATTTCCCAGGCATTTCTCAATCCAACATGTCAACAGTTGAGGTTATTCATCATACCTTCCTATGAAATAATAGGTAAAGTTAACTGGGAAGCTTCCAGGAATTCATTTTCCTCTCTAGTAAGAGAAAGGTACATGAAGATAAACTCTCTGCTCAGTGTCCCACCCTCAGTTAGAATGAAGTAGTCAGCTGAATACTATGAGGAAAAGGCCAGGGGAATTGTAGACACCATCCCAAAAGCGATGAACCAATGCCACAAACCATCTTTCCTCATTTCTTATATAGTGACAAGAATAAATCTTTACTGGTTTAGGCCATTATTCATTTGGCACCTCTTGTTATCAGCTTGATGTATCCTGATACATGTCAATAATGAAACTGAGAACTATACAAGCTTGTACTTTTCCAGTTTTTAGGATCTTGAGTGCTCCCCCAAATCCCATGTGCTAAATGCTTGGTCACGAGCCTGTGGTGCTATTGGAGGTGATGGAGGAAGAGACTTGCAGAAGAAAGGCCCTTGAAAATGTGCCACTGAAGGGAATACAGGGACCCTCAACCCTTCCTGTCTCTCTCATATTCTGCAAGTTGAACAAACCTCTTCTACCCCATGTTCCTACCACAATGAACTGTGCTGGCACAGGCCCAAAGCAACAGGGTTGAGCAACCATGAACTGAAACTATGAGCCCAAATAAACTTTTCTTCCTCATGACTCATTTATTTCAGGTATTTTGTCACAGTAATGGAAAGTTGATCAATACAAGCTAGCATATTTGACAGTCCCTAAAATCATTCTTGTTTGTAATCAGATGTTAATATCTTATGTTTTATTTGTGATTTCACAAGCCTTGTTCAGTCAGCATTACCTATAACTCAGTGAACACCTGAGTGTTTAGTATAGTCTTCTGGTGAACTATGTTCCTCATTACCCTGTGGACAGGTACAAAGCTTCATTTCCCCCAGGGAATTCTCTACTTTTCGATTCACCTTCTCCCCACATTGCAGTAACCTCTCCTTACAACATTTGTGTTAAAGAAATAGAAAAACAATATCCTTAAGCAAAAGTTTAGAGGAGGTGAGACATACACCATAGACAGACGTTCACTGACTTTCTTTTCAGAGCTAAACTTGCACCACTAAGAAAGAGAACAGATGTTGGAGTGAGACTCCTTGAGTTCTGTGAGAAAAGGGCTGTGTCTCAGTTTGGGGTGCTCTAATGAAACACCATAGACCAGATAGCTTAAAAATACTTACTTCTCATTGTCCTGTAGACCTGGAAGTACTAGAAGATTTGGTTCTTGGTCAGGATCCTTGTGTTGGCTTACTAACAGCCCCTTTTTTATAGTGCTTGCCTTCATAAGGAGAGAGAGAATTTTGGTCTCTCTTCTTCCTTCTGTAAGGACTCTAGTCCCATCTTGCTGACTCTACCCCCACAACATGATCTAAATCTAATTACCTCCCAGAGTTCCCTAACTCAAAGTAGCTGTATGCTGGGGATTAGGGTTTCAGCATATGAATTTGAGGAGGACATAAACATTAAGTCATGTGGGTTATGCAACTTTTACTTAAATCCATTCCTTCTCAGGTAGGTATCCACTTCATAGTACTGATAGGGAGCTTAACTGAGTTGATATATGTAAAGTGCCTAGAATGGTTCATAATAAACAACAGTCATGTAAAAACTGACCAATCTTTTATTTCTATCAAAACTAAGTGTAAAAGCTTATGGAGAAAAAGATAGCCTTCATTGGGAAGGGGCAGGCTAGTATAGTGGGTATGCTGATGATACAGACACACAGGCTGATATACGGCTTTTGGGATAACATAAGTATTGAGTCAGAGTCCTGATGCAATGCTTAAATAGTTCACATGTTATTTTCATCAAGTGAAACTGTTTTTTTCTTAAGATTTCTAGAAATGGAGGGATTGTTCTGTCCTGAGGTTGTTTATCCCATCAGAAATTTGAACGCTTCTAGCTTTCACTTATTGACCCCAATTTTTATTTTTTAGGGATAGGGAGAGTAAATCGAAAATCTCTTAAATATATCAGCCCTTTGAATTTTTTTGCAGCATTTTCCCCACCCACAAGTCTTTTCCAGTGTTGACATCTCTAACGCGTGTGCCAGCTCATCCTATGATTTCGTACCTCTATTTCAGTGACACAGTGTCTCAACTTGCCTGTCTTGTGTGAACACAATGCTCCAGCACAAAGGATGCCAGGATGGCTACAGGTTCTGGCTTGTTTTATAAACTACATTTTTGTTGATGCAGCCTACACACTTATTAATTGCTCTGGCACCTTATTAACATATTTTCATTTATTGTGCCTGTAGTGCTGTTCCTGAACCCCATGTATTCCTTCAACTAGCAATGAAATTCCATGCACAGAATTGTTTTTATTTTTAGTATATTTCATCCCATTATATACAGCCAATCATTGTAACCCGACAAAGTTTTTTAGTATGATAGTTCTGCGACATACTGTATTTTCCATCCTATATAGATCATATGAAAATTTAATAAACTTGCCTACCAATGTTTTCATTCAAGTCCTTGATGAAACTTGGAATAGATCAGGGCATGACACCAGAAACTTGTTGTCATTGATCTGTTACTGAGAGTCCTTTATTATAAAATTTAAAGAAGTTTCAAATCGTATTTATCTATCCATTAGGATTTCACAAGACACCTTGTCAAGTTCAGAAACACCAGGTCTATAATATCTAAAAGTCCCAGACCTCTACCCTTATCTATTTACAACAAGAACAAACAACGCTAAAAGGAAATGATACTTTCTGCATACACAGCTGCCAGTATTGACTTTTAAATGCTTGTAAAGTTATGTTAGTAAACCACAGTTGAATAGTAGGTGGCATTTTTGTCCACTCCACATTTTTGAAAATCAGAATAAAGGTGGCAAGAGTTTTCATAGACAAGGGAAGGCACTTCACATCCATACCCTCTGTGAAGTTGGACATCCCTGGGCAGGTTAAGGGGCTGATGGAACTGGCTGCTAGATGCCTTTTTGGAGGAAGACATCCCAGGAGCTTTATTAGGAGGTCGGTGACTCAACATAATAAGACTAATGTCCTGTTCCAGAAATATGACCTTAAGTCTTTCTGAAACTGAAGACTCCTCTTATTCAACCAAGCACCAATCCAGGTGGGAATAAAATGTACTTCAAGGATGGAATATATCAAGAGGAGTGCATTTTTTTTTCTGTAGGTAATGGCTGAATAGCAGGGATAATTTGCCTTTAGAGTAGGTTGTGAGCTGCGTACATTCCTCCTTAGTTCCAGAGACCAAGGGGATTTGAGTTCTGACTCTACCACTTAACAGCCATGCCATTGAATTTGTTTTTGGAGAGGCATTGCTGGTGCCTAATGAAAAATAAATTTTGTAATTATTAGAATTTTTTATAACCTTGCTTCAAGTCAATTGTCTGATGGTACCCAGCACAACTGTTGCAGTTACTTTTGCTATCATCTGTCTTTCTTCCCTTCAATTTATTTGAGATTATAGCATCAAAACTAGACACTTCCCTTCTTGATGTATATTTTATTTTAGATTTTTTTCTAAACTTTCTGAAATCTGTTTTTCTGAACTCCTTAGCATGTACCAAGTCATTTTCAGCTTTTCTTTTGCTGATAATCACTGCTTCTGTGTCTAAAGTAGTTTTCTCTCACTAAAAGCAGTTCTTATAGTCCACAAAAGTTCTTAGTCCAAATAAATTTCCTTATTCTGAGGACCAAAGATCTCTATAGAGTTTATGTGTGAAAGCTTTTATTTTGACCTTTTGGAAAAGACATTTTCTATGAAAAAATCAGAGAAAAAAAGAAGAAGAATCTACTCTCCCCTTATTGTCAAACAATATTGAACTCAAGGGACTATGAAGCCCAGTGAGAAAACAGTGCAACAAGGGATAAGTTAGAGTCTGCTTAGAGTTCAGGTGATTACACAACAGCACAGAGTGTGGAATGGGCCCTGCCTCCCTGTGGTACACTGAGATCCTTCAAACCGAGAGATGATGACAAAATCTGGTAACTATCCTCATGGAGACTTGTGAAGCTAAGGGGAGACTAGAGGAAAAGCAGAGACAGAAGGATATCAGGAGATAATTTCCTCTTAGGAAATGATCCTTATGGTTTACTGGAAGTACTTATCTCTTATGTACAGTGAAACACTGCTTCTTGTTGTAGAAGACTAGATTTTTATGAAGTAGAGTTTTATCTCATCTTTGATTCCAATTTTGGGTTCTTCTTCCTCAATTGGTTACTGTTCATGAGGTCCCATTTGCCCTGCTATTCCATGAAAACAATTTATGATCCAAGTTCTAAAGTCAGTTTGCATACACACCAATATCTCAAACACAGTATTGCATTGCTGTATCAACGTTTTAACCTTGGAAAGGTATGCATCTGATGAGAGAAAAATTTTGAGATTCTCAAAATTTACTTACAAAGGGCCAGAGGATGGAAGGAAGCAGAGATGGAAGAAATTAATTGGTAATAACCAGCAAGCAAAAAATGAATAAATAAAAGACCATTTTACATTCTTGAATGTATGTTAAAATCTTAACACAAATCTTATGAGGACCTCCAGATGCCAGTCTACCCTACATGCAAATCCAGCCAATCCAGAGGCAGCAGCTCTTTCTCCTATTGACTATGCTCCTATCCCAAAACATTCCCTGACTCATGCAGTCCTAGATGTCTCATTTATACACAATGAAGCTTCGATGTAAACAACTTCTTTCTGATTTCCTCAAATTTTCATTACATGGTGTTCTCTTAGATCCAGCAGACATTTTTCCAACTATCAACTAGTCCTACTCCTCAAGGCAGTGGAAACCTGTCCCAGGATCCATCTTTTTTTCTGGCTAGCAACTGTAATGGTCAATAACCCTCTTATTTCAGAGATACCTGAGTCTCAGAAGTTTGGGTTAACAAAGACTTACTACTGGTAGTCAACATTATATTCTCTATCATAACTAGATATGGGGTACAGTGTCTGTCATCTCAATTTTATGTCTATCCTTCTATACCCTTCTTTTGGCTACAGTAGCAGAATGACTGTACAATGTGTATTCTAGAACCATTTGCTAGTTGGCATTCAATGGGAAGGAGGAGGGGGAAGCTTGGAGGGAAGGAGCCCTTTTTTTCATGGCTCTTGTTTGCATCTCTGTGACAGTAATAGTGGTGGCAGCCACATCAGGGACAGCAGTAGTAGTTACAGGAGCAATAATAGCAAGAACTCAGAAGCAAGGGTGTCTGGTAAATGTAAGTTCATGGAATTTGGATAAAACTTCTCCCTCTTCTCTCTTTTTTTCTTCCTTTTCTTTTCTTTCTTTCTTTTTTTTTTTTTTTTTTTTTTTTTTTTTTTTTTTTTTTTTTTTTTTTTTTTTTTTTTTTTTTTTTTTTTTTTTTTTTTTTTTTTTTTTTTTTTTTTGCGGCACCGGGGAGGGATTGAACTCACTTCTCTTTCTTTCTCTTTCCCTTTCCTTTCTTTTCCTTTCTTTCCTTTCTTTTCTTTCCTTTCCTTTCGTTTCCTTTCCTTTCCTTTCCTCTTCTCTTCTTTTCTTTTCTTTTCTTTCTCTCCCAGCACTATATATGATAGTACTTTAGCACTAGCCAGGCCTTGGATAATCTAATCTTCATTTTATTCACTTAGCCAATTCCAAAATTCCTAAAACAGACTGCCTATAATCAATGACCTTTTTATCAAACACCCAGATTTGTCACAATTTTCCCGATTGGGCAGAAGTGCAATATCAGCCAATGTGGTGTACCTTAAGAAGGATCATATCCTGAAAAGACATGGGAGGAACAGTCAGTTGACAATGTTAACTTTGCATGCAATTGTTCTTTACTTCTTGGTAGAGAACTGCCAACCCCTCAGATTCAGTGGGAGGGTTTGTGGCTATGTTTTCTCAGAAGGTCTGCATTCAAAGTATTGACAAAAACTACAAACCTTCTGGGTAAGTTGAGCTTTCTCTTCTTTAAGCATCCAATTCGCAATTCTTACCTCTGTATTTTTTCTTCCCCTCAGTTTCTTTTGAATATTGAATTTATGGTTTTTCTTTTGATATTTCTGCTCCCGTTTTTTCTAGGAGCTCTTCCTCTTTTCAGATAACTGACATTCAGAAGGAAGATTCTTGAGAAAGAAAGAAAGTCTGTGATAATAATTTCTACCACAAAAGAAGAAACGAAGTCTGTGTGAACAATATGTTGTGCCATAGATTCACTATCTTATTATATGGTTTCTAATGAAGATCAAATACGGAGAATACCATATCCCCATATCCAAAATGAAAAGAGAGCTTGAACTATGAGATAATTCTATAGGTTACCACAGTTAAATTTATGACATTCCTTCATCATTCAGAGCAATAAGAATAGGCATTACTGACTTAAATTTGGGAAATATTCAAGTTTCAATGATGAATTTATTGAACTTTGACCCTTGGCATCTGTCTCCATGCTTTCTCATCTCCTGTGTCTGCACTTAATACAGATATAATAGATTAGAAGTTAACTTTTTATTAGACACAAACTTGGAAAAAATATAAAAAAACAGTGCAGTTGAATGTCACTGAAAAGCAGGGAAAGACATGCAACCAAGTTTATCCAGTTCCCCGTTTCATCATGTGCTGTTGCTTGGAGATGAGTTTATCAACGGACTGAATTTCCACCACAACTGTTGGGTAGAGGACTTTGAAAGACTACATTGAGTGTGAATACTAGCTTTCAAAAAGGGTAGCAACAGGTAAGTTCTTTTTAAGCAATTCTGTCTTTTTGTTTCAGGTTTTTTATTTTGTTGATTATTCTCCTTTAATTCTTTAAGTATTTTAGTCAAATTTTAGAACATTTGAATAGATAAGATGGATTTCTTCAGCAAGAGCCCGAGAAAAACACACATGAACTGTTGACACAAGAAAGATTATCAGTCATTTCTTTACACTATTTAAGGATATAAGAAATCTTGTTAGCTTTGAAAAATATTCATTCTCTGCTCTAGAGGTGTGGAAAATGGGAAGAAGGATATTGAGATAATGTGAATGCATAGGTTTCAATCACAGAGAATGTGGAACGATTTTATGTTGATTGGTACGGTTTCTGAAGTACCCATTAAAGAAAACAGTTAGTAAATGAAACACAGTTTAACCTATTAGTTTGTGTCATGGAAACAGGAAGCACAGAGATGTCAACTGATACTTCTCTAGTGAATTTCTTTTCTGGAAGTTCTGAGAATTAGATCTGTGAACTCAGAACTGACCAGAATCTTCACACATATTAAAATGCTTTTTAAACACGTGTAACATGTATGTGCCTTTGTGTGTGTGCACGTGAACATCTAGTAGGGAGGATGAAGTGAGAAGAAACTGGCATGAAGTAAAAGCATCTTAAATCCATGACTTTGTTAATTAAATAGCCAGTGATGTTGCCACTGGAACCACTGTCATGAAGATGACAGGACTGAGGTTTACAGAAGGGAAGAGGCTCTAGCTTGTCCAGTTTTAAAGGTCATAGGACCTCTTTTATGATTTCTCTTCTTTAGTTAGCCTGTGGTTCAGGTATTGCTAATAGTCTGATATGTTTGGAGGATCTGTTGCTTTATTTGTTTTGCTTCATTCTTACTTCCTAATGTTCTGTAATCTGTACTGCTGGGAAGGGCAAAGGAATGAGCATAGGGGAAAATGCTCAGGATTTCCAAGTCTTTGCCTTGGCAGCTCCACTCCAGTATCTGTTCTTCCCAGCTTGTTAACTCTTTATTATTATATCACGTGGAAAGGAGACTTAGTCATAGC
Source organism: Dasyprocta punctata (assembly GCA_004363535.1). Taxonomy (NCBI): domain Eukaryota; kingdom Metazoa; phylum Chordata; class Mammalia; order Rodentia; family Dasyproctidae; genus Dasyprocta; species Dasyprocta punctata. The sequence continues at coordinate 11,257 of RJWM01026069.1, read as the reverse complement.
AGGTGTAACTCCTTCACTCTGTATCTTGTCAGGAAAGAAAGATGACTACATTTAATAGTTTATTTTGTAGTACTATGCTATAAAAGTGCAGATTTAAATGTGAAAAAAATGTGCCTCTCAAAATCATACTTTCAAAGAATATTTAATGGCCTAGGAAGGTTCATGACACAAATAGATAGACAGATAGATGATAGATGATAAATAGACCATCTTTTTCCAAAATCAAACACAATATACACAGAAAAATAAATAAATAAATAAATACCAATCAAATGTCAACAAAAGTTAGGTATGGGTAATCTTATATTTTTTCCTATTTTAAAAATGTTTACAAATTTTCCAAAGATTATATGCACTGCTTTTAGAAACAGATAAGATAATAAAATTATTTAAAGTTGTAAAGAAATGACTATTGTAGACATGCAGGGCCCTGTAAGTCAACTGTTTCAAAATCAATGATGCAATAAGATGAGGATAAGGAATAATAAGGAATGAGAATAGCAAAAAATGAAGAACTAAGTAATCTGGTGAGGTTCAATTACTTGGAAGCATATAAAAAATGTTCTTATTCCTTGGAATAAGTAAAATTTATTTATTTATTTATTTCCTTATTTGCTTATTGGTTTATTTAGATGCCTCTTCCCCCAGTATTAGGTAAACGAAGTGAAATTTTGCTATGCTGCAAATTAAATAGAATTTTGTTATGTAATTCTTTGTTCTTCCTTTTAGGTTCAGAATAAAGAATGAGTGAAAACTGGAAAAGACAGCAAAAGCTTAGAAATGGTCCACAAATTCCTCGTATCTGAGTCCCCCCCTCTGCTTCTGATCTTTCATTACTGAAGGTATAGTGTTTTTTATTCACAGACAAAGGGAACTCATCTGTCTCTCTCTTTTGAGGGCTAAGGACTTTTTCTACTGTCTTTTTATCCAGCATTGGAAAAGGACACTTGATCCAGTGGAAATAGGTGCCAAAGGTATGCGAGAGCAATCGAATGAGCACTTGGAGGACATAATCCTAAGTCTGTCCAATGGCAGGAGCTCTGGTAAAGTGTCACCTCTTCATGACTGACCCCACTACCAGTGGTGGTGTCACCTCTTCATGACACTGGCTTTCTATGAAAGGGCAGTTAGCTTCTGTTGGCCAGAGTGATTACAGCATTCTCATCAATAGTCTAAAAATCTCAGTTCTCTTCCAGCCCCTTGAGTAAGCACAGGCAACAGGGTAAGGGTGTCAGGGCTGGTACCTACTAATTCTCATTTGGGGTGTTTGAAACTTTATTAAAGAAAAGAAGCAGACATTTTTTTTTCTATGTAAAATAAAACTTTAACTTTTAAGGTTGCACTTCGAAGATTTGCTCCTGAAATTCATTTACATTTATATTGTCCTGTTCTCAATCATTTGAAAGGCTTAATTATTTATGGAATCTATTTTCTTCATCAAATACATTATTCTTTAGAATATCTAATTCAGAAATTGTAAGACTGAAATATTTCTCAAGTTGTAAGGCTCTTGATTTTATTCTGTATATGTTTTCAATATCAAGTTTAAGGTCTCTAGACCTCAAAAGCAATCTATCTCACAGATTTCAGTCCCCCACAAAAATTCTAACCGATGAAATTGTGTGTGTGTTGCAATCTTCACTCTCTGTTTGTCTGCTTGTATTTCATGTTATTGGCTAGGTTTGAAAATTGTGTCATTGTTTTGAATTTTGTTCACCTAGGGAAAACTTATTTTACCTTGATTTTTCTAGATGTTGAATTCACTATCAGTTACCCACTCTGTAATATGATCACAATAAATTATCCATCTTATAGGATTATTATAATTTAAGAAATGATACATGCAAAATGCTTGTAATACCATATAATTAAGCACTTAAGATATATTAGGTATATAATAGTAATTGTTGTCTTGAACCTTCTTGCTCCTCCCTACTTCTCTGACAGTAGCCTTCTAAATGATCTCTCTGCCAGTCATCTATATTCTCTCAAGCCTATTGTCTACAGCGAGGCCATTGTGATCTTTTTAAAATGAAAAATCTGTCCAGTTTAAAGTATGGCCTTTTGGCTTGAACAATTAATTTTGGCAAAGGAGAGGGAAATTGCCATGTGCACTGTAGGATGCTGAGCAGTCTCCCTGGCTTCTACTCACCAATGGGAGTAGCATCTCTCTTCTCTAACACCAACTGAGATAATCAAAAATTCCTCTAAATGTCTACTAGGGGTCAAAATCATCCCTGTTAAGAATCTCTGCCATGTATACAGAATTTTAGCAGCTCCTCACGTAGAAGTTAATCTTTAAACTCAGCATAAAAGTTTCCCATTATCTTCTTAATTCTACAGCCTTTTTGAAATCAGATTCTATGCTTTCTTTGAACTAAAAAAAAAAATTCCTGTTCTCTAATTGTTTGCATATTCAGATACTTCATGCCCCCATAGGAGAATTTATACCATTTTTGCCCTCTGTATGTAACTAGCTTATATTTTTTCTTCTAGTCCAATACTTCTCAAATTTTAGTGAGTATGTGTGAAAATCACTTAGTGTGAAAACAGTACTGGACTCCAGTTACTGCCCCAGGGTCTTTAGTCCAGCAGGTGGGGACCTGAGGATTTGGGTGTGTGTGTGTGTGTGTGTGTGTGTGTGTGGTGCTGCTTGGGATAAAAACCCAGGGTTTTGTATATCCTGAGCAAATTTCTACCACTGAGCTACATCTCCAGCCCCAAGAATTCACATTTTTAACAGATGCCCTCGTATTGCCCATCCCTTTTCAAAAGCTGTATTCTAGCCCTTTGGGGACTCTCCTTTATTCTTAAGACTCAGATGTGGACTCATCTCATTTAGGAAGCCTGCCTTCACTATCATAGGCAGCTCGCTTTGTTTTCAGAGCACCTGCTGACAAGTACTACGCTACCCATCTACTCATCTCTGTCTCCTTCGCTTACTGGAAATTTCCAATCCACGTTTCACTCATGCTGAGGCCTGGCATATTTCAAGTTATGTGTGCATTCTCACAACCTACTTTCCTCAATAAGGATCGACAAAAATCTAAGATTTCAGAAAACCTTAGATCTCCTTCGTTCAATCCAGTACCATGACCTACTTACCGAGCACATTTTTCTTACCCATTTTTATCCTCATACAGACTAGAAGAACATTGTTTAAGAAAATTAAGGAGGGCAATGACCTGATTATTCTATTCCAATTGTTGTATTTCAAGGTACATGTACTTAGCAAGAGAGGTATCTTTCTCCTGTGGAAGTCAGCTTTGAAAAACACCACATTTCTAATCCTGTAGAGACTCATCAAAATTACCTACTCTGCTCTGGCAGGACCTAACCCCGGGGCAACAGTGCTACTTTTATAGCATCATGAGGATTTATGATTCCAGGCCCCAGTGGGAGGCTTTGCAGACCCGCTATATTCACAGCCTTCAGCAACAGCAGCGGCTGGGTAAGTTTAACAACCTGACCTGAGCCTGGCACCTCAGGAAGGAACTCGTGTGCTGCAGCCTGGAGTCACATTTTCAGATAAATAATTCAAGTGGAATGGCCAACTTATTTTATCAACATGCTTAGCTGGCCAAGTTTAAAAATGATTATCTCTGACAATAGAGAGCAAAGTTTTATAGTTAAATTAAGAGGGTTTAAAGAAATTGGACTATGGATTGTTATAAAATGTTTAACAACTCTGAGATTTACAGGAACTTGATGTAATAGATCAATGACACTGGGCTCTCAAAGTCAGTCTAGGTACAATCCTTGGCTCTTATCTTTGTTTTTTGTGCAGACTCTGAGACTTGATTTGCTCAGAGCAATAATAGTTGCAGATGTTGAACATTTATCATGTTTCAGGCATTGCGCTAAGAGCTTTTTATGTAATGTCACATTTTCTTCCCATTTCATAACTGTCACAAAGAGAAACTGAGGCAGGTCATGTAACCTGGTGAAGACAACACAGACAGAAAATGTCTGAAGACTTCACATCAGAGCTATCACCTCCAAAAACCATGCCCTTGGTCCCCCACGTGCTCTACTATCTCTCCTTTTTCTATCCCCTTCTGATTTTACGAAGGACAGATGAAATAATGATTGTGAGAACCTGCACTTGTTATAAACACCAACCTACCAAGAAGCACTGTTGCTGTTACAGGAAATGTTTTCTGTGGCCAGCTACTGAAAATTCTTAATTCTGATATGGAGCAGTGAGAGGCCCCCTTTAAAAAATCCACTCACTTCACATTAGCACATCTCCCTTATACTGTAGTCCTGTGCTTACATTAATGGGTAGATACAGTGTCTGCAGATTATTTACTGAAAATAACAATACCAGCAACATCTGGGGTATCCTAAGTGGTAGGCACTATTCTAAGAATTTAACATGTATTGTCTTATTTAAAATTCAAGCACTGATTGCTGGCTGTTTTTATTTTCTGCATTTTACAAAAGAAAAAAACTGATAGATGAATAAGTTAAATAACCAGTGCTGACCAGTGTTGAACAGCTATTGAATGAAGGAGCCAGGGTTGGATCTGGTCCCTATGATTGCCTTAAGTGTTACAGAAGCATTATTTGATAGCTTTGCTTTTGGCATAAAATTGCAAACAAACCAGTAAATACAGAAGCAGAGGCATTCACTATTTAGTGCATATAAAACCCACTTGTTATCTTGTCAAAATGTCAATGCTCAGGCCTAACCTTCTGAGTTTCAATTTCAGAAAGTCTTTGATGTAGAAACCTGCCTTTTAGTAGACAATTTTAGAAAGCGTGTAGCTTTAACTAGGTGACTTTTTAGTAAATAGTCTGCAAATTGCACTTCTAGAAACACTGCAAACGATCAAATATCTTTTCCTGAATTGAAGAAAGTTTTGACATCAAAGATAAGTTATATATATGAATATTTTTCATGGCTTAAGCCCCTTTCCAAATGATTTGACATGTTCATCTGTGACTATTAACTTATTGAATGAGAAATGCCGAAGAAGCAACATATATTTCCTGTTCTCAAAAAAAAAAAAAAAAGGATAATTAGGGCATACTAACCACAAAAATAGAAGCCTTGTACACTTATATGAGTATTTGCAGTTTTGCTTGTTTCATATAACTGTTGAAAATGAAGCTTCTCTCATTTCTTTCCCCCAGGCTATATCACTCACCAAGAAGCCTTGTCTTGTGCTGCCATGCTTAGACATTCAACCAAAAGAGCTTCGACCAAGGTAGCTCCTCAAAGGACCATTCCCTGGAAATCTTCAGCCATGACAAGAAAACATCTGTCAGCAGGACTTGACTCTGTAGTTCTACCCAAGGCCAAGAGGGCAAAGTGCTGAGCCCTCAGGAAGAGATCATTTGCATTCTCTGAAGTAGGCAGTTTGCCCATGGATACCTACCAACTAGTGGATGCTTCCTGCATATATATCAAATGATAATGAATGAAAGAAAAACCCCTAATACAAACCCCAAACCTAGAACAATGGAAGGAGACAGGTGACCAGCTGGTATCACCCTGTCCTGCATGGCTATTCCCTGCATGACCATTCTCCGCAAGCCACCCACCGCACACCCTGGAAATACACAAACCAACATAGAATTCATAGGGATTATAAGGGCTTTCAGAGCCATATCTTCTCAGCAACAACTAGCATTTGTCTTTCCTTCCTCTTCTCTTCCCCACCAAGCAATAATATTCAACTTGACTGAAAACTTCTGGTTCTTGCTGGGCTCAGCCACTTTGTGTTATCTTGAAACTTGCACTTAACAGCCTGGCACTGCTAGGTTGATTCTATATAGCGATAGTTGGCCTTGACACAGGTGAGAGAATTCATGCACGTTTGTTTCCCTGGCAGCCAAATACTCTCCGTAGGACAGAAAATAGCCCCCAAAGAATTGGTCTCAAATCCAGTGTTCCCATGGCCTCAAACGTTTTTAAGCAAAACACACAAGACTATACAAATAAGCAAAACTGAGATAACAGTGAGTCGCATTATTATATCAATAGTACAAAATTTTATTAGTTATATTTAATAGCCATTTTCATCACCAGTAGTTTTCTTATATATGTCAAAAATTAGTTGCCAGTGCTCACATGCATTGCCTCTTCTTCATCTTAGATTTAAAAACTATTTCACCCTATTTAAATGGGTCAATGATTCTGTCATTCCCATGAAGAAATAGAATGAGATGGAATATAAACTTTGTTGACAAGGGACACATAACACTGATCTGAAAAGAAGATGCTTTTCAAGAGGGAGTAGAGCTCATCTCTCTATGACCTTTAGCATAAACAGCTCCCTTACTGATACTAAGATACTGTCTGGTTTTCTTTGGTGAAACAAAGGCATAAATGGCCCAGCAGTCTGATGGGAAGTCCTTGGGAAGCTGAAACTGATCTCAAGGGTTCATTCATATAAGCATTAAGAAACTTCCTGACCTTGTCACATCCTGGCCCTGACTCGGCTCTTTAAATAACTTTTAGTACTAAATTAGAAATTGTTAGGTAGTGTTAAAGATAGAAAAGAAATCAGATGGAACTGGGATGAGCTATAGGCTCAATTATGAAGGGACAGAGGTTTGTTGCAACCCTAACTTAACCTACGCTAACCTTCTCACTGTTTCCAACATGGGCCTTTTATCTCTCTGAACTGCTTACATGCACTTTTGTCTTAGACTCTTCTTTCTTAATGGGCAGAGATATTTGCTGTGTAAGCCTTAGCTAGTGATGCAGAATATCAAGAAGGCCGCTTATGATTCTAAGCCACAACCCTGCATCAGAAACCTCAGAAGCATTTTGTTTCTAGCAGAGACTTTTACAAGCTGACGGGCAAGTGAATGTCACGGAACCATAAGAAGGACAATTAGATCTAAACTGGTGTGGGAGGTCCCACTTATTGACTTTCCTTGCCAAGAAAGCAATGTTCCCCTCCCCTAGATCCCCACACTTGAAGTTTATGAGAAATGTGATTTAAAAAAAAGTGCTTACCTGGGAGGACACTGAGAAAGATGATAGAAAGGTAAGAAAGGACACCTGCAAATTTTAAGCAAGTCTACTACTTTGACCTGTTGAGGACTACATTTCTTGCTCTCACAATGCCAGTGAACATCATCAAAATTTAAAGTACTAGAAATCAGAGATCATTTCACCTACTGTAGAACAGACCCTAGTCTGTGATAGGGAGTCAATAATATTTGTTAAACAATAAAAAAAGTTTTCAAAAATTCTGCTAATCAGACTGGCCTCTGACTTTGGGATGTTGTTCTAGGGTCCCAGAAAACCACAACTGCCTATGGAGAGTAGCAGTAGTTTATCAAAAATAGGTGAGGGAATTAGTCTACCCCATGTGTGGCAATGGGGGTGCAGCGTCTTTCTTTAAAAATCTTTTGTGATCTAAAGTCTTAACAATTGCTGAGATTATTGCCAAGTTTTAATAACACATATGTAAACTTCAAAGTAGAACATTCTTATTTTTCTTTCATCTGTTTTTTAATGGTAAAGGGGATTGAGCCCAGGGCCTTCATACTCAGCTACACCCCCACCCCTTTTTATTTTTTATTTTGAGACACAGCCTCACTAAGTCATTAGGTTGTCTAGGCTAGGGTTGAATGTGTAATCCTGCTGCCTCCCTTAGTATGGGATTGCAGGCATGTGACAACATGCCCAGCTCTTTAGTCACCACTTTACATGAAAAGTACCTCAGAGATCCTCCTGTGCCACAGTTTGGGAGGGATTTGAGCATGTCCCCCAAAGATTCATGCGTTGGAGTTTGGTCCTCTGTGTGGTGGTACTGGGAGATGATGTAGAATCTTTAAGAACTGAAGCTTAATGGGAGATAATCGAGGGCACTGCTGGAAGCAAATGAAGTTTTTCTCATGGGACTCTGATTAGTTCTCATGAAAAGGTTGCTAGAATGAGCCTGACTCTTGAATTGCTTTCAGCCTTCCTTACATGCGAGTTCTCCCTCTTGCACATGCCTTGCTAGCATGAGATGCAGCCAGAGGAGGCCTCAGTAGACACAGCACCATGCTATCTGGATTTCCAGTCTCCAAAGCTGTGAGTTAAATACATATACTTCTTTTCTTTATAAAGTTCCTATCCTCAAGTATTTCACTATTGCAACACAAAATAGACTAACACCCCCTTCTATATAGTTGGCTTCCAACTAGTATGTTATGTTTTCCCAGATGTTCTCAACATCTGTGGTACCGGGGTAAGCCATCAGGTACATATTCTTCCATTTAAACAGTGTGGTGGTAATGAAATATGATTATAAATACAAGAAGGAGAATTCAATTTACTTCAATTCTTTATTGGACTACAGTGTTTCTTTTTTAAAAAATTTGAGGTATAATTTATATATTAAAAGTGCACTCAAAGTTCAATGAACCTTTTTTGTTTTTTTATTACTATATGTTTGTAGTATATAATGATTACATGCATTTTGCAGAATTGATACATATACATATTTCATCTTAATAATTTTTATTTCCCCTTCTTCTCCAAGTTTTCCCTTTTTTCCCCACTCCCAGATTCCCTTCTCATTTCCACAAAGTTTACCTCCCTGTTTCTTACCCTTGCTATTTTTTAAAAAATTGTTTATATATTAGGTTTATCATATAAAAGCAACCATGTGGTATTTGATTGTGTGTGTGTGATTTTACTTAGAATTGTGGTCTCAAGGTGAATCTATTTTCCTACAAATGACTCTAATTTATCCTTCTTTATGACTGAATAGTACTCCATTGTGTTTATACCACATTTTCTTTATCCATTTATCTGTTGATGAACATATAGACCATTTTCAAAATTTAACCATTATGAGTTGTGCTGTTATAAACATAGGCATGCATGCATCACTGTAATATGTCTTTAACTCTTTGGGGAAGATTGCCAGAAGAGGCATACCTGGATAAAATGGAACTACTATTTTTAGTTTTTGAGGAATCTCCATCCTGATTTCCATGGTCATTGTACTAGTTTTCGTTCCCACCAGAATGTACTTTGGTTTGATTTTAGTACAGAATAAGAGCTATGGGCCTAGATTTATTCTTTTGCATGTGAACAGCCAATTTCCCTAGCACCATATTAAAAAGTCTATCTTTTATTCAGCATATTTTTGACCCTTTTGTCAAAAAGCAGATGGTTAAAGGTACACAGAGCTATTTCCTGTCCTCCATTCTATTCCACTGTCGAATATGTCTATTTTTGTGCCAGTATATATGTATATATTACATATTACAGACTATAATCTACCTACCAGAGTCAGAGAAGATGCTTTAAAAATGCAACTTTCTGAACTGCTCCTAGACCCAATGCATTAAAATGTGAGAACCATCACCCTAGGTGATAAACAAGCATACAACAGTAGAATAGATCTTTGCATTTAAGGAGAGACTTCAGTAGTCATATGAGTCAACCCTAAAATCTGAACTTCTTTTTGACAAAATTATAGAAGCAGAACTATAAGATATAAGAAACTTCTAGGGTAAGAAAGCATTTCCTTGATATCTCTCAATGTCTCACGTAAATAAACTATTTATTATTCTGACTTAAAAGCCAGTCTGAAGCAGTGGCATGTTATAATGCAGTGCTTGAATCTGTTAAAATGATTTATTTTCCCTAAAACTGGTGTTACTAAATATATAGAGTGCAACAATTCACAAAAATGAAATCTGTCATAGTTTCCTCTACTGATCTCTACTTTGTGATAAAGGCCATAGGAACCAGTCCAAGAGTTCCTGTACCTTTTCAATTAAAATGAGTGGTTAATTGGTACTCGTGAAGAAAACCATTGTATCAGCCTCATTGACTCTGCTTTCTCCCCTTAAATTATAGTCAGTTGCATGAATTGTAATCAGTCCCTATTTTGGAAATCAGTCTCTCGACACCCTCTGGAGAACTATCACTTATTTTTCTCCATATTAAAGCTATCATGCCACACCAATTACACAATAGGATCAGTCAGGTCAAAAAAAGAGAAAATCCCTGTAGCTATTGAAATTCACAGTTGAGGTGCAGAATCTGGGGCAATTACCAAACTGTAATGGGGCCAAATACTAAGATGCTGCATAGCGTGAGTTCCCAAGCATCCTCTTGCCTCGTAAAGTACAGCAGACTTCAGGGCAGCAAGTATGTGAGAAATGTACTATAAATAGGCTTAGAGAAAGAAATTTCCTACTTTAAAAGTAATGTAATGAGTCCAGAAGGATAATCAAAGTGACTTAACCATATTGTTGAAAGTCAGGGATGTTTCAGGAATCAAATTTTCTATTAGAAAAAAAAATATCATTTACAATATATTACTTATTTAAATTTAACAAGCTGCTATATTAAATGCTGCACTGACTGTGTATTTATACAAGAAAACAGAGATCAGAAGGCAAAGTTCCATATTACAGAGGGTCTGCCTGAAGCACAGCTAAGGCATAGGTGGAGGAAGAAGTCAGGGAAAGTAGGGAGGAACAGGAAGGGCTGCAGAGCAGTCAGGTGGCAGTACAAGACACACAGCAGGTGTGCAATACGGCTCCACTTCCTAACTAAAGGGCAAAAGAGCTGGAAAAGTCAAGAGCTATGTCAAATGAATGGTGACCAGGACAATGGAAAGTTAGTAAGGAAATTCACAAAAGCTGATAAAGAATTATAATCAAAATAATATGTGTATAGACCAGGTAAGTTAAACGGTTCACAATTTGGGGAAAAGAAGATCAGAGTTATTTCGCTTATGAATATGCTTTTTATTCTTTTTGTTTTGTTTGTTTAAAAAAAAAACACTGAAAAAAGAACAGATTTAAGACGTGAACCGACAGCTTCTTTTCCACAAAAAGGAAATGAGAACTCCACCCTTCCCCAAACAAGAAGTCATTTTTAGAGTGCAACATAATTTTTAAGAAATTACATAGTTAAAGCAAGTACAGAATTTTTTAAATATTTGAATTTGTTCAAACTTATAAATTTATGATTATTTTATGGGGAGATGGGCTATATTAAGTGGATCCTTCTTATGTTTTACATTATTTACATTTTCATGTATTTACAATATCTGAGGGTTGGTAATAAGTGTTTACACTAGTCAAAATATCTAACACTTACATCTCAAAGGAGGAGAAGTCCACTGTTTCAGAGAATTAAAATCATTATCATGGCAGAAAGGCGTGATAGAGCAAAGTTGCTTACTTCATTGGAAATAAGGCAAGATAATAGTACCTGGGAGACATTTGCACTCCAAAGATGGTCTTTCAGTGATCACCTCCAACTGAGCCCCACCTACTA
>RJWM01026068.1:0-28549 GCA_004363535.1 Dasyprocta punctata | reverse complement strand
TATTTGCCAACTTGACTAGGTTATGGTTCCCAGTGTGTGGTGAAACACCAGTGCAGCCATTTCTGTGAAGATGCCTGTAGGTAAATGATCAACCTGGAATAATCAGCTGACTGTGGGTAAAGCAGATGGCCCTCTGTTGTGCAGGTATGCTTATCCTGTGTTAGTTGAAGGTCTTAAGAGCAAACACTGGAATTTGCTCCAAAAGAAGGAATTCTGCCCCAGGATCCCACATGGAAACTGGAGCTTCCTACCTGCTGACCAGCCTGCCCCTTTTAGATTCAAGACTGCAACTTTGACTCTTAACTGAATTTCTAGCCTACCTTGCAGATTTGATGAATCTCACAATAGTGTGAGCCAACAAATATGTATTCCCCCCACCCTCTCTCTCTCATCTATCAGTGTACATACTGGTTGTTTCTGTTTACCTGAACAATTCCTACTAATGCAGTCACCTTATTGTTTCCTTTTGCCCATTTATCCTCCGACACATGAAACTTCTCCAGATATAAGTATCTTGCGACATCTCCTATCTTAACTACATTTAATCATTATTGACATGTTTGGATCCTGTCTTCATATTTTGTTCACTTGTTTCAATCCAGTAAGAAGCAACCTTTGTAGTTTTTGCAACAGAAATTCTCTGTGGAGGGAGATTTTTCTTTTCCTCAGTGAAACTGATGAACAATTTTGCTCTTATCTAATTTTCCCTAAGATCTTTCATGAAAATTTAGACCCAGATCATTCATGAAAGATACATAATGGACAGAAGGGAAAAATAAAAATAAATTTTCTATGTTTATTAAACTGACCCAACATTTAAATTTGCTGAAAAATACTAGAAAGAAGTTGTTGGGAGCCGTTGAAGCTGGAAAATGACCCACACGTGAACTTACCAAAGTAACAAAAAGCACCTGGGTCAACCATGTGAAAAAACACTCCCACAGCCCAGCAAAACAGGAGGCTCCTAAACAATCCAGGCCTGGGTTGCTGGGCAGAGGGGCTGAAACTGACGTCATCCTTCCCTGTATATAAATAAACCCACAACATTTGTTGAGCAGTTCCTTTCCTCCCATCAGGAGGATAAGGGCTCCACCTGACTCCAGCTTTGTCTCTGTGTTTATTTTCTCATCCTCTCGCGGTCCTTCACCCCAAGAACCTTAGGAGCCACATGGGTTATGGCAGAAATAGAAATACTAAACAAAGTTAAGGACTGGTTTTATGTAATACATCTAATATCCACTCAAGGTCCTTCAGAGGAAAACTTGGTTTCCGAAAGTGATGCATTTGGAAATCTTAATTAAAATGTTAGGATATGACAATGTATTTTTCTGGTGTTAAGGATTAATTTTTAAAAAACCTTTAATTCTGTGGTCTACAAATCTTAGTTTTATGAGTCAATTTTGTATTTTTATATAGGTAGCAAAACAGAACATAATTAAGCTGCAGTATTTATGAGATAAAACTTTACATCTGTTAATTTTCACTGTAAAGTCTTCAATGGATTCTGTCAGTCACAGATTGTCTGTTATGGCTCATGTCTAGATTTTCCCCCAAAGCCTCACACACTCACAGGCGGAGCTTTTGGGAGGTGGCTGGATCACGGGTGTGTGATACTGAGATTAAGGGTATGTGGTACTGAATGAGTTCACTCATTGGTTTAACATAGTTCTGGGTGTGACTGAATGGATTTACTGAAGACAGAAACCCCATGCTGGGTGTGGGTGTGGACAATCAATAGGTTTGTAACCTGGAAGGAATATAGAGGGAAAAGAAGACTCACTGCATCTACTTTTCTGTCTACCCTGCCATGGACTGTTTCTCCTCTGGGATGCTGCTCTGCCATGCTGCCTTGCTTTGGAGTCAGCTGACTATGGACTGAAACCTCTACAAATAGTAAACTAGAATAAATCCTTCTTCCTTTAACCTTGGGTGTCAGGTATTTTGTCTCAGTAATGAGAAAAGTAATTAAGATACTACTTCATCAGTGTGGAAATTGTTGGATGATTGTATCAGAGTTTCAGGGTCAATTTTCAACACTCCATCATAGCCAAATTCTCTTTTATCACATTCATGATTCACATTCTATATTCTTTCATCTTTTTTTGGTTCATTTTGCTCATCAAACAACTTTCTCATCAGCTCTTCAGTCTTCTGCAAACCTCTGCATTTTCCCTGACATCCTACACTGGCTGCGTTGATTCTTATTTTTCCTTGGTAAAAGTTAAGTACACTAATGCACTCTGATTAACATTTTCTGTTACCTCTGAATGAATGTTTCTGGGTCAGTGGAGGAAACTTTGCATAAAATTTATTAACAAACCAATTGGTTGCTTAAATTGAGCAAACCAATCCATGGCATCTACTCTCAAGGTCTGGGCTTGACAAAACAGGAAGCTAGAGGGTGAGCTTTCCATAAACATTAGTTATGTGGTCTCTACCTACCCTTGTTCCCAGTTGTTGCTTTTGTCATGACAGCTGTTATAAATCATAAATATTATTATATAGTCACCATTCCCTCAGTTCACACATTTGATGATTCAAAAGCAAATAGTCTGAATTGACTCTGATAAAGGTACGTGAAATTACCTCCCAATTGAAGATAGTAGTGTAGACCTAAAAATATGATAGTTTGCCTATCTTATAAAAGTTACTTTGCCTGGATGAATGAACACCAGCAGAACTGGATGCTGTATTTCCCCATAGTTGGTTAGAACCAGTCACAGATGATAAACTGCAATGACTCATCAGCTGGAGATTATCCATGACTGTGGTAAGTTAGATCCTCACCAGGTCCAGTTGAAGGTAATTCTGCGGGACTTTTGGTTCATAGAGACTTTTGAGTTCCTATGAATTCAGTGCAGACTCAGGATGAGAGGAAAGACATTGCAAAACACCAACACTCTGACATTTAAACATTCAAGACTTGAGATAGATGGTTCCAAGAAAATGAAGGAAGAGAGGGAGATAAAGATGAGAGAGGTAGCTTTCATACAAAAGAATCAGTTACGTACTCAATGGACTCGTGTACTGTAATTCAATTTTATTATTGTTTGCATTTCAATGACCTGTTCCTGGAGCAACATTTTATAATCTCTGAAGGACTAACAGTTCAAAAGATTTTTCTGTGTTTTATATTTCTGCACAGGTCCCCAGTCATGTATAGCATCTCATCATTTTGTGCTGTATACTAAGTGTTGCTGGTTTCATTCTTGTTTATTTGGTTTTTCTGATGTGCCCTGAAGACAAAAATTTAAAAAGTAATTATTCATTCAGAGGGACTTTTCCTGCCTTTAGAAGAAAAAAATAACACACAAAAGGTTTTAAAAGCCATTATAAACAATATAAAAAGAAGCGAGCAAGTGAAATGGAATATAGGAATGAATTCCATTCAGACATTTTGGGTCTCATGTGTTAGGAAGATTGTGGTAAAGATTATAGATGCTTGGTCGCCTACTTTTTTTTTTAAGTATTGGGTTTTGAACTTAGGGTCTTTACACTGAGCTATATACCCAGTCCATTTTATTTTATTTTATTTTATTTTATTTTATTTTATTTTATTTTATTTATTTATCTGTTGGTACCAGGAATCAAACTCAGGACCTTGCACTTGCTAGGCAAGAGCTATATCCCCAGCCTTTATTTTTTATTTTGAGCAAGGTCTTGCTAAATCACTGGGTTCAAACTTCTGATCCTCATGCCTCAGCCTCCCAGAGTGCTGGGATTATAGGCATGTGCCACCATGCTCCGCTACCAACTACCTGTTCTTAATAACGACATGAAAATCTTGGAGGGCTAAAAGCTATTTTGGTGATTCTTGAGTCTAGCAAACAAAATATTTTATTGTTTGTCTTGGGCAGAAGGGGAAAAAACTAAAATACTAATATCTCTGAAATAATTATCACATAGTCGTTTCCATATCTGCTTTCTGTTGCCATATAAAAATTTCCACAACCATAGCAGCTGAAAAAGCATATATTTGTTATCTCCCAGTTTCAGTGGATTGGGATCAAGACATAGCTTAGCTGGAACCTTGGCTCATGGTCTCAAAGGACAAAGCGAAGCTGTTAGGTGGACTGCAATCACATCTGAAGACTCCATATGGGACCATCTGCTTAAAATTTATTCACAGTGTTGATAGAGTTGATTTTCTGTGACTGTGTAACTAAGGGTCCTAACAGCTTCTTATTAGCTCTGGACTGTAGGCTGCTCTTAGCTTCTAGAGGCTTCCTACATTCCCCTGCCATGTGGGTCTTTCATTGAGTGGATGTGTAGTTCACAGCATGGGCCATGTGGTTATTCAAGACCAGAGAGGAACTGTTCTAGTGCACATCAGCAAGACAAAGATGTCTCCTCTCTGGCTCTGGCTCTGGCATGCTCTCTGTCTCTGTCTCTGTCTCTGTCTCTGTCTCTGTCTCTCACAGATGTATGTTTGCATGTGGTTATTCAAGACCAGAGAGGAACTGTTCTAGTGCACATCAGCAAGACAAAGATGTCTCCTCTCTGGCTCTGGCTCTGGCATGCTCTCTGTCTCTGTCTCTGTCTCTGTCTCTGTCTCTGTCTCTCACAGATGTATGTTTGCATGTGTTGTCCTAATCGCTTTTTTATTCCTCCAACAAATTTCTGGACCCTTACAATTCAAAGGAAGAGAATTATTTTGGCTCACCTTTCAGTCCATAATCAGCAAGTTCCAAGACAGGACAGCATGGCAAAGAGGTATAATGGACAAAATGCTGCTCACCTCATGGTGTTCAGGAAGCAGAGTAAAGTGGAGAGCATGAGGAGGGAGATATAACCCTCCAGGCCATGCTCCCAGAAATCTGCCTCCAGACCAGGCCTCGCCATACCAAGCCAGCTGCAGCACTTCTGTAATTCAGTCATCTTCCACATGCCCTGGGGGACCATGGGCTGAGATCTCTGAAGCCATGGTCCAACACAAAGCTTTCCTACTTTTAAATTGATTATCTCAAATATTTTGCCACAGTAGCAGAAGGCTAACACACAAATTTTCTAGTTGGACTTGCTTTCCATTTAAAGCAGTATACACACATGCATGCATGCATGCGCACACAGATACACACATAGGGCTCTATTTTCCTAACAAATGAGTTCACAGGAGAGAGAAATGGAAGCTGCAGAGGAAAATCAATTGAAAGCATGAAAGGTGAAATTATGTAAAAGTACATCACCCTTTCACGCCTAACTAACCACAATGTGTCTGCCAGAATGAAGCCACTTTATCAGAAAACAGCCCAATTTCTCATAACAGTTAGGGCACACTGTTACCAAGACCAATTAACGTGGCTTCATATTAGAATGTGAGAGATAAAAAATACCGTATGTGTGTAAAACCGTATTTGACAGTTAATAAAACTGGAATGTTTTGTACCTAAAGAGAGCCCTTTCACATGGGGACTTGTAGTAACATTAAGGATGATTTCTAAGTGATTTTTGATCCCTTTGCAATTTAATTTTTTAGATAAAACAGCAAGATGCAACTGTCCAAATGTGGTACAGACTTAAGAGTCTACTGACAAAGGTCACAATTTGAAGGTTGTGATAGGTAATTCTAGATCTTTCATTTTGACCAAGAGATGAAAGAACTGTCTGGCATTTGAGAAATTTTAAATTTAAGCAACTATGAATTTGCTTAAATTATTATGTTTCTAAGTTATTTAAATATAAGTATTTTTCTTTTATTGCAACACCTTTTAACTGTTAGTTTTTCAAAAAACAGCACTTAAATTATTTTGAACTCATATCAAAACCATACGAGGAAAAATTCTATCAATGCCTCTGAAACCTACACCAAAATACTCTTCAGGGCATCTAACAGTGAACCAGTCTTAAGGAGGGCCAGAGCCTGTGGCCTGCAGCATAGCTAGAGGTTATGAGCTTTGAAGTCTCAGAGACATATTAAAAATTCCCTGTGAATCTTGTATTCTCTTTCATAATATAAGTACTTGTATTAACATAAAAGTGAAATTCTGCTCAGGAAATATGTGCCAGATTTTCTGAGTCTTCCCACACCCCCTCCATCGTGGGTCCAGCCCTTGTATTAAATGATGACTTTCACTTAGAGTAAGTATTAATGGAGTGATGAAGTCTTATAAAAGAGTAGATTACAACCTTTGGTTACTGAACTCCTATAGTGCATTGCACCCAAAATTTTTTACCTTGTAATAATTACAAACTTGAAACAAGTGATTCATATATACTCAGAAATGCCGTGCCTAAATGCATTTTCCAAAGCAATTTAATTGCTTTCCTGTCAGTTGCCACTTAGTCTTAACTTTCTGCTCAGATAAAGAATTCTCCAAGGCAGAGATGAGAGTAAATACCAAGAAGTCCTGAATTCTCAAAACTGAAGGGAAGGTTCTTACTCCTAGGTGTGCACCTGAAAGAAATATGGACTTCTTTTTTGAGAGGATGCAATACTCTAGAGTGAACATGTGCTAATAAAAAATTTTAGAAAAAAAATTTTCCGCCAGGCGTGGTGGTGCACGCCTTTAATCCCAGCACTCGGGAGGCTGAGGTAGGCGGAGCATTGTGAGTTCGAGGCCGGCTTGGTCTACAACGCGAGCACAAGGCCGGCCTGAGCTACATAGTGCGACCCTGCCTCAAAAAATCAGGACTGGGAGTTTGGCTCAGTGCCTTAAGCGCCTGCCCTGGCAGGCGCGAGGTTGTGAGTTCAATCCCCGGTGCCGCAAAAAAAAAAAAAAAAAAGAAAAAAAATTTTCCTTCTTAATTTTGTTAATGCGAGGTATCATGTATAGTGATTTGTGTATCCTGTATTCACAGATGGAAAGAATTAATATTGGCCAAATGTACATACTATTCAAAGTGATTGACAGATTCAATGTAATTTCTATCAAAATTCCAATGTAATTCTTCATAAAAATAAATATGAAATGACAACAGGCCTTGACTAGTGTCTTAGATGGTTTCTTGTTGCTGAGCCACAGTATCTGACACCCACAGTGTATAAGAGGAAAGGCTTATTTGCCTCACAGTTTGTAGAGGTTTCAGTGCATAGTTGGCTGACTTCAAGGCAAGATGACATGGCAGGGGGACAATGTAGAGGAGAATTGCTCATGGCATGGCAGGCAGGCAGGTAGGAAGACAGGAGAGAGGGAGAGAGAGAGAAAGAGAGATAGACAGACACAGAGAGAGACAGAAAGACACAGAGAGAGAAACAGAGGGAGAGACAGAGAGATATCAAGGCAGGAAGGAAGGAGTTAGATACTTCCTGGCTAACCTTCCAGTGATCCACTTATGCTGGCCAGACTTCACCTCCCAACATCACATTTAACTATAATCTCATTGTGGACTAATCCAGTGACGCAGGTCACACCCCTATGAGGCAATCAGCCCCACCTATGAGCACATAAGACACTGGATATATAGCATAACACTACTTGACTTTAAAAGAAACTACACAGCTAGAGAAATCAAACAGATACAAAGACCAGTGGAACATAATAGCTCAGTAGTAAATCCATGCATTTGCAGCAGATTGATTTTTACAAGGGCAAAAAGAGCCCACAATGAGCACAAGACAATCTCTCCAATAAGTAATGCCAGGAAAACTGTGCATCTATAAACAGAATAATAAAATTAGACCCTTTCCCCTTATCATATACAAAAATCAACTAAATTTGTGTTAGAGCAGCATGGTATTGACACAGCAACAGACATGTGGATCAATGGAACAGAACAGAGGACAAAGAAAGAACCCCAGATACATTTATCCATTTGACCTTTGACAAAGGGACCAAAGCATACACTGGAGGAAAGATAATCTCTTTAGCTGGTTCTGGGAAAATTGACTATGTGCATGCAGAAGATTTAAGCTAGACCCATATTGCTCACTATGTACTAAACTAAAATCAAAATGGATCAGAGATCTAAATATTAAAACAGAAACACTTAACCCACTACAGGTAAAATAATTTAAACTCTTAAAATCATTAGTGTAGGAAAGTGCTTGCTTTGGCAGCACGTATATATGTAGATGTAGGCAAGGAGTGTCTGAACAGAACCCCGACTGAACAAGAAGTAACATCAGGAATCAACAAATGAGATAATATCAAATTAAAAAGTTTTAGCACAGCAAAGGAAATAACTAACAGAAGGAAGAGACAACTGATAGAATGAGAAATTTTTGCCAGCTACATCTTGGATAGAGGACTAATATAAGCAATCTGTAAAGAAGTCTAAAAATATTAGACTCCTAAAAATGAAAGACAGTTTAAAAAAACAGGCAAATGAAATGAATAGACTGCTCAGAAGAAGTAGAAATGACCCAGTTAAAAAATGAGCAACAGAAATGAATAGGCACTTCAAGTACAAATGGCCAATAAATACATGAAAAATGTTCAACATCTCTTACTATTAGAGAAATGCAAATCAAAACAACATTGAGATTTCATCTTACTCCAGAAAGAAGGCTATCATCAAGAAATCAAATAATAAGCAATGCTGGTGAGGATATGGTGAAAAGAAACCCTCCTACACTGTTGGTGGGAATGTAACCTAGTACAACCACTGTGGAAATCAGTATGGTGTTTTCTCAAGAAACTAAAAACAGAAATTTCATCTGACCCAACGATTCCCCTGTCAGGTAATACCTTTCTGAAAAAGTTAAAGACATCATATTATGGTAATACATGCATACCTATGTTTATAGCAACACAATTCATAATAGCTAAATCTTAGAAGGAGTCCATATGTCCATCAACAGACGAATGGTAAAGAAGGTGTGGTATTTATGCACAGTGGAATACTGCTCTGTTTTACAGAAGGATACGTTTGATTTTATTATGTATGATGGTAGGAACAGCTATTTTAAAGAAAACAAGACATTATGGTAGCCATTGTTGATTTCCTATCACCTTGTTTTGAAGTTCTATAATCTTTTATTCTTTTGTCTTGATTGGTTTTATTCTGTTGTGTTTTATTTCATTTTACTATGTGTGATAGTATGGGTGACTATTTTGAAGAAAACAAGACATTATAGTAATCATTGTTCATTTCCTATTACCTTGTTTTGAAGTCCTTTAATGCTTTCATTCTTTTGTTTTGATTGGTTTTAGTCTGTTTTCTATTATTTGATTTCATTATGTGTGAAGGTATGGATAACTATTTTGAAGAAAATGAAACATCATGGTAGCCATTGCTTTTCCTATTGTCTTGTTTTGAAGTCCCATAATGTTTTCATTCTTTTGTTTTGATTGGTTTTATATTATTTTGTTCTGTTTGATTTTATTGCGTGTGAAGATATGGACAAATATTTCGAAGAAAACAAGAGACATGGTTGATTTCCTGTTGTCTTGTTTTGAAGCCCTGTGTTGCTTGCATTGTTCTGTTCTGATTTTCTTTGTTCTGTTTTGTTTTGTTTTGTTTCATTCTCTTTAAAATAAAAAAAATAAAAAAGAAGGCTCCATTTGCACCATTTGTAGAAAAATGGATGCACTTTGAAACCATAGTATTGCAAGAAATAAGCCAGATCCACAAGCTTAAATACCATATGGTTTCTGTTGTATGAGAAAGTCAAAATATTGTGAATTAAAGAACAAAATAAAAGGTAAATAAAAGGAAACAGGGAGATATGGCTTCTGCAAATGGGAAGAGGAGATGGAGGGAGACGGGAGAGAAAGGAAACTTTAAAAAGAATTAAGATGTGTCATGTACAGGTACCAAAATAGCCAAGATGAAAGTAGTCATTATATATCACAACCATGCGTAAATAAATAAATAAAAGGGCAAAATATTTAAAATCAGAACATACCTATAAAAGCTAGGGATTACAGATAAAATATAAAATGATATTCTAAAAATGTTATTGTAAACTCCAAATGCACAGGTATTTCATAAGTAGCAAGTATGTAACAATGGCTAAAACATGAGCCCTGCTCTGGAAATAAACACTGAGTTGTCCTGGAAGCCTAATTACTTTCTTATATCTGACAAAAAAAAAATCAACTAAACGGAAGACAAAACTGTGATATTAGTAGAAGGCAATATTGTGGAAATGCTGCATGACATTGGTTTGGGCAAAGATTTCTCAGACAAGACCTGCAAAAATAGACAAGTGGGACGACATCAAATTAAAGAGCTTTGACACAGCAAAGGAAATGATCAATACAGTGAAGAGATGACCTATAGAATAGGAGAAAATATTTGTAAATAATACATCTGACAAGAGTTTAGTCTCCTGAATTTGAAAGAATACAAACAACTCTGAGACTACTCAGCAGGAGGGCAAAGCACGCCCTCCTGTGAACCAGCCGGTGTGTGGGCTGGGAAACCAGAAGGGCACCCCCCCACTCCCTTAAGCAACTGGCTGATTCGGACGACTCAGGGTAAGATAGCAACTGAGATGAAAGGAATAACTTGATCCTTAAGTTGTTTGATTGACTTTGCAGGCCTGGAGCTGGTGGTCTGGGCATCTATTTGGAGGATGGCAGTGTGCATTGTGGCAACTATGAGGGATTTCCTTCTGCTTTTTTTTTTTTTTTTTGAAATCCAATGTTTTGTTTCATTTTACTGTTTTGTTTTATTCCTGTTTCTGGTAACCTGAGCAACTATTTTGAAGATAACACTGTGCAGTATAACAACCATTTTTAAATTACTATCATCTTGTTTTGAAAATCTATATAGCTATTGTTTTTTTTTTTTGTTGTTGTTGTTGTTGCTGTCACTTTGCTTTTGTTGTTGTTTTTGAGGTTTGTTTGCATCTTGATTTTTATGTTTTTTCTTTCTTCTCTCTAAAATAAAAAGTGTACAATAGATTCTGTGACCTAGGAAGAAACTGATCAACGGAAAGGATAAACTGTGATAGGAGAAAGGAAGAATGGGCAAAGGGAAAAATATACATATATACAAGATAGTTAAGGTAGTTATACAGCTAGCTTCCTTTAGGTCATGTTACAGTGATACATGTGCACCCAGGTTTACAGCAGTACAATT
This sequence comes from Dasyprocta punctata, assembly GCA_004363535.1. Taxonomy (NCBI): domain Eukaryota; kingdom Metazoa; phylum Chordata; class Mammalia; order Rodentia; family Dasyproctidae; genus Dasyprocta; species Dasyprocta punctata. Next base: position 17,581 of record RJWM01026068.1, on the reverse strand, counting down.
TGTAATAGCTAAACATTGGAAACAACCCAAATGCCCATCAACTGCAGAATGGATAAAAAAGGTATGGTAATTTTATACAATGGAATATTATGCAGTTATAAAGAAGGATAATCTTGAGGCTTTTATAGGTAAATGGAGGCAACTTGACCATACTCATAAGTGAAATAAAACAAATTCACATTTGTAAATATTGTATTGTCTCCCTAGTGTAAAAAAAAGAAAGAGTAATAAGATCCAAAATGTACAATAGATATTGTGATAATGAAAGGGAAAGAAAGAAAATGCTCAAAAGGAAAGAACTGGGATAGGGAAAAAGAGAAAAGGAAGAAGGGAAAAGATTGTATGTATATAGGTGTACATATATATATATATATGTATGTATGCATGTATATATATACAAGACAAATAGCTACAACACCAATCTCTGTTAGTCATCCAAATGAACAGTTTGTGTTCTCATTGTTTGATTGCTTGATCATTTTTTGTGCCTAGATCTTGTAACCTAAACAACTATTTATAAGACAATAATATGCAGTATATTAATCAGTGTTAATTTCTTACTTTTTTTGAAATTCTGTATCATTTCTATCCTTTTATCTGCTTTGCTTTTTAAAATAAAATAAAAAAGAAAAGAATTGCAAACAACTCAATAGCAAAAATAACAAAAACACACCAAATGCAGTAGTTCAATTAAATAATAGTCAAAGGGCCTACACAGATATTTCTCAAGACATCCAAGTGATATAAGGAAAATGCTTAGTATTGTTAATCATCTGGGACTCAAAACCATAATGAGATGATATCACACTCCCATTAGAATGGCTACTATCAAAAATATAAAAGAAGTTCAGTGAGCATGTGGAGAATTCTTACACACTGTTGGTATAAATTCAGATTAGTGTAGCCATATGGAAAAATGTCATGATGCATCCCTTGAAAATTAAAAATAGAGCTATGATGTGATCCAGCAGTACCCAACAAACACCGTCACTTCCCTGTTTATTGTAGCAATATTCACAACAACCAAGAAATGAAATCAACCTAGATTCAGTCAAGGAATAAAAAAAAAATGATGTAAACACAAAATAGAGTAATATTCAGCCATAAAAAAGAAAGAAATCTGTCATTTGCAACAATAGATATGAGTCTGGAGGACATCATGTTAAGTGAAATAAGCCAGGCACAGAAAGACAAACACCACACGCGTCACTTCTCTGTGGAATCTGAGAAAGCTGGTATCACAGAAGTAGGGTAGGAGAGTGGTTACTGGAGACTGGGAAAGCAGGAAGGAGAGGGGCTTGGGAAAGACTGATCAGTGACTTGATAGTAGAGTCAGGTGGAGGAAAAGATTCTGTGCTCATAGGACACCTTTCAGGTGAATATAGCTAACAGATGTATTGTATATTTTGAATAACTAAAAAAGAAGATTTTGAATGTTTTTACAATAAAGAAATGAAAATATTTAAGGAGATGGGTAGGGTTTTCATCTGATTTTATCCTTATACCATATATAGTTGTATCAAAGCTTCATATTATCTATCCCATAAATATGTGCAATTATTCTATTGGCTCATGCCAATAGAATTTTAAAAATAAAATGCCTTTTAAAAAATCTTAAAGTCGGGCATGGTGGCGCACGCCTTTAATCCCAGCACTTGGGAGGCTGAGGTAGGAGAAGCATTGTGAGTTCGAGGCCGGCTTGGGGTACAACATGAGAGCAAGGCTGGCCTGAGCTACACAGTGCGACCCTGCCTCAAAAAAACTGGGGCTGGGAGTTTGGCTCAGTGACTTAAGTGCCTGTCTGACAGGTGCAAGGTTGTGAGTTCAATCCCTGGTGCCACAAAAAAAAAAAAAAAAGACAAAGAAAAATCTTAAGAGCATTGTATAGTATGCACTTCATGTAAAACAAATAAGTTTTCTTCAATGAACCAAGTCTAAGGGGAAAGCAAAGTCCCAGGGGGTCACTGATTATTCATACCCAACAATACAGATTATAACATGATCCGGAAAATAATTCTTTGGGACTTTATAGATTTTCTGCTCTTGCATAAAAGTCATGAAGAAAAAAATCAAGCTCCATTCACTCACATGCACAAAATAAAATTTAATAATTAATGCTAGAATTATGTCATACATTTTGGCACAAATTAATCACTTTTTACTATTCCTTAATCACATGCAATTATATTGTTTCTGCAGCACATTCATATTTACTAAGTAACATATTAATCACATATACTAATGGTTTCTCAGAAAGACTAAACTATCTTTTCTCTATAACTTAGGTTAATGGTGACTGAAACTTTTTCTTGAGCTTTTCTCCATAATAATAATTCACTTAGGTATACTGGGATAATGCTGACTATGCAATAGGAAAATCAGTACCATTCTTAAAGTTTTACCATTGGCAGGACCTTTAGAAACTAGCTATTTTGTAGATGAGGAGCAGCCTTCAATGACAGACCAATGGGCACAGAGCTCGGACTGACACTTAGATCCCCTGATTCCCAAGGCTGTTCCCATGTGCATAATTTTGTTTTTGTCTCAACATACCCAATGAGTTAGTCTATTTTAGAAAGAGGTTCAAAAATATGGTAAGATTTGCCAATACTATAGGACTAGAAAATATTAGATCTAGAATGAGAACTTCATGGTCAATAATTTTCAAGATGAATGCATTTTCTGCCATGCCATTCTTTTTTTTTTTTGTGGCACTGGGGATTGAACTCACAACCTCGCGCCTGCCAGGGCAGGTGCTTAAGGCACTGAGCCAAACTCCCAGCCCTGGTGTTTTGAGGCAGGGTCGCACTATGTAGCCCAGGCCGGCCTTGCGCTCGCGTTGTAGCCCAAGCTGGCCTTGAACCCACAACGCTCCGCCTACCTCAGCCTCCTGAGTGCTGGGATTAAAGGCGTGCGCCACCACGCCCGGCTGCCATGCCATTCTTGGTTATCTATTTCACTCTTTCAAGCTCGAGAATCATTGATTCCAATTCTTATAATTTTTTTTCTAAAAATCATCTATTTCTTCCCCCTCTTACTGCCACCACCTAGGTTTATATCAATGCTATTTCTCACTTTAATTTATGGCCATCTCCCTTCTTTTAGTTTTGTCTGTACCTGCAGTGTATACTTGTACTGCAAACACAATGATAAGAGCGAAGCATGTGGTGAGTGCTATGGTCTGAATGTTTGTGCTTCTCCAAAATTCAGACACTGAAGTCTTAGCCCCCAAAGTGGTGGTATTGAGGGGTGGGACCATTGGAAGGTGGTGAGGTCATGAGGGCAGAGCCTTCATCAGTCAGTTTACTGCCTTTATAAAAGAGATCAGAGGAACTCTGTCCTTTCCATCATGTAGGGACAGAGTCACCACCTGAAAGGCAGGAAATGGGCCTTCATCAGATGCCAAATCTGTAGCTGCCTTAATCTTGGACTTCTCAGCCTCCAGAACTGTGAGAAATGAATTCTTGTTTTTGTAAGTCTCACTGTTTAAATATTTTGTTGTAACAGCATGGACAGACTGAGGCAGTGAGTATGTTACCACCGTGGCACAAACTGTTCCTGTTTCTCCATTTCCCGGAGGGTGAAGTCCATGGAGAGCATTTAGAACATCCTGGCTGGATGCTCTGGAGCCTACTCACTTGCCTAGCTCTGCTCTCTACACGGTGCAATCGGAGTGAATTCAAATAGCTCCCCAAATTTCCTCCACTCTTTCTCCCCTTTTCCCTCTACCCTGTTCCTTTTCCTTTCTCCTTTGCTTGCTGAATTCCTACTCATTCAAGTCTCAGTTCAGTGGCCACTTCCTTGGGAGAGTCCTCAACGTCAGATAAGATGTTTCAACCACTTGCTCTCATAGCTACTGAAGCTTGCTCTAATGTGGCATTTACTCTGTCATAATTTATCCCGTCAGACTACATATGTTTCTAGGAAGCAAGGACTATGTCTTCTTCTATCATATCCCAGGGCCCCTAGGGCAGAGTAGGAACTTAACAAGTATTTGTTAGTTGAAAATGAAGCTACACTAAAGGTAGAGCAGTACTCTGCCCTTACAGACTGAGTCCATGTTCTGGCTGTTTCTTTACAAGTTGATGATAATCATCTTCTGAATCCTAACCACAAAGCCACTGAGCAAGTGTTTTTCCTTTATGGAATTTAAGTGAGGCACGATATAAATGACACAGTAATGCTATCCAAATGTGTTTTGAGAGGCTTTTAATTAACCACATTTCCATGCAAGAGATCCAAATATTTTTAATTAATTGTTTATTGGTACATTTTAGATATACATAATGATCCATTCACCATAGAGAATTTACACCTGCACATGATATATCTTGATTCTTTTTTCTTGCTGTTCTTATTTACAAAAGCTTTGTTTCTATTTTTCCTTCTTTATTCATTTTCTTTTTTCTTTCTTCCTTCCTTCCTCTTCCTTCCCTAGTTCCCCTTCCCATTTAAACGATTTCTTTCTATTTCACAATATGTATTACACATTTTGGTACTTATTTACACTTTCGGTTTCTCACACCACAGAAGCAATGTGATATTTACACGTGTGTGTCCAATTTATTTCAGTTAAAGGTATGGTCTTAAGGTGCATCCACTTACCTAGAAATATTCCAAGTTTATCTTCCTTTGTGGCAGAGTGGTAGTCCATTGCACAAGAAAGCCCACATCTTCTTTAGACATTCATTGGTTGATGGACATTTGGGCAGTTTCCAAGATTTAGTTATTACAAACTGTGCTACTGTAAACAAAGGCGTGCATATATCACTGTAGTATCATGCTTATAATTCTTTTGGGAAGATACCAAGAAGGGGAATACCTGGGTCACATGGAACCTCTAGTTTTAGTTTTTGTAGGAATCTCCACACTAATTTCCACAGTGGCTGCACAGTCTACACTCGCATCAATGGTGGAGAAGAGCTGCTTTTTTTCCCACAGCTGCACCAGCATTTGTTTTTATTTTATTTCTTGATAAAAGCCATTCAAATAACAAACTCACTGAGAAAGAAATTAGGGAAACTGCATCTTTCACAATAATATAAAAAATAAAGTACTTAGGAATCGATATAACAAAGGAAGTAAAAGATCTTTGCATTGAAAACTACAGTACTCTGAAAAAGGAGATTGAAGAGGATATCAGAAAATGGAAATGTAACCTTTGCTCTTGGGTAGGAAGAACCAACATAGTGAAAATGGCCATATTCCCAAAATTGTTACACAGATTTAATGCAATCTATCAAAATACCAATAGCATACCTCACAGAACAAGAGAAAATACTCCTAAAGTTTGTTTGGAGCCAGAAGAGACCCAGAATAGCAGGGCAATAAAGACAAGGCAGGGGGCATCACAATTCCTGACCTGAAATTATACTATGAAGCTACTATGATAAAACAGCATGGTACTGCCAAAAGAGAGAGAGAGAGAGAGAGAGAGAGAGAGAGAGAGAGAGAGAGAGAGAGAGAGAGAGACGTTTGAGTCATCCCATATTTTTGTATATCCTGTTTTAGAACTCAATAGAACTAATTGATTAATCAACCACCCTTCAGGAACTATGAGAATTGTGAAGTGCCCTCATTTAACTAGCTCTTATACTCTGATATATTAAAAGTCTGAATTATACTTACTCTTTAATTGTATATTAGATTTCCTCAACAAATATTTGTCGGTAATTCTTATGTTATTAACTCAGAAAATTTTGTCACAAAAGCACTTTTAACTTTAGTCATTCACCTAGCTCATCTGTACTTAACTTATAAGATTATGCAAAATCATTATTTTTATGACTGCTGTTTTTAGTTTTTGGATTTTACAGGTTTAAATTATTTTGCCTTAGGTGAAAGAGAAAACAGTATGTAAGTGTTCTTGACCTTTTTGTACCATAATGCCTTTTGGCATGCTGGAAAGGGTGATAGTCCTCTTCTTAGACCAATGTTTCTAAATGCAAAAAAAAAAAAAAAACCGCATAGGATCATGGAAAAAACAATTATATGGTAACAGAATTATCAGAATATTAAAAACATAAGTTTCTGCAGCTGCCATGGAAAAGAGTTTGGCAGAATTACCAAATGATTATCATTATTAGGTAAATACCTAAAGAGAGTGAAAAGAAGGAGTTAAAGATACTTATGAACTATTGTTCATTGCAGTGTTCTATACAGTAGTCCAAAAGGTTGAAATGACACGTGTCCATCAGTAGATGAATGGATAAGTGAAATGCACAGAATAAAGTAAGACAGAATATTGTTAGGCATAAAAATGAAGTACTGGTACATCTAACAAAACAGAGAATTCTGAAAAATATCAGCACAAAAGGACAGCAGTTGTTACGAGTTTATTTGCATGAAATACCTAGAAAGGAAATTTTATAGAGACATAAAGAGCATTAGAAGTCACTAGAAGTTGGGAAGAGGAGTGGGGAATGACTTATTGTTGTCATTTTTGTGATACTGGGAATTAAACCTAGGACTTCACTCATGCTAGGCAGATGCTGTAGCAGGGGGCAACTCCCCCAGCCTAGGAGTTACTCTTTAATAGTTACAGAAAATTTATGTCTGGGGTGATGAAAAGTTTCGAAAGCAGATAATAGTGATCATTGCACACCTTGTGAATGTAATCAATGGCATGAATTGTACATCTAAAAATGGTTGAAATGAAAAAATGCATGATACACATTTATCACAAATTTAAAAATTTAATAATGTAATATACTAAAATCTACTGAATTGCCCACCTTATTATTTATTTACTTATTTATTGCAGTACTAGGTTTCGAACCCCAGGACTTGGCTGGCTGATATGTTGCCCAGGCTGGGCTCTAACTTGTGATATCCCTGCCTCAGCCTCCCAGGGTCCTGGTATTAGAGGCATGTGCCACGAAGCCTGACTTCATTTGTACACTTTAATGGCGTAGATTGTATGGTATGTGAATTGTATCACAATAAATTTGCTAAAAGGAAATTTATGATAAAATTCCTATCAAAATTTCAAGCAATGATGAATGCTATGAATATTTTGACATATCAATGATGCCTGTCACTTGACATTTCTAATTGCTGTGAGAATGGGGCTAGTAGTTTTGTCATTTGTTGCTTACATTTATCTATGACTATAGGAAATACTACATTTTAGGTAAAGATTAGTAAAAACAAAAATCTTTTCATTCAACAACTTCTTGAATTTTACCTGCGTATCTCTTTCATTAACATCTATATCTTCATTCAACTGAAAATAAAGTACTTAGGGAGAAAATTGTTTTACCTTTGGTCCCTTTAATTTATCTGCATAAACAATTTTGGCAACTGAGACTCTAAATATTGGCAACAGTTAAATAGTTTAAGATTGTAGATTAAATTGGAGTACCTTAAAAAAGGAAGTGGAAAATCTATTGCAAATCATGCCTCAAATAATCATTTATTTAACTTCAGCAGTTATATTCAATTGCTTAGAAAAACTAAAAAGTCATTATCTTGCAAGGCTCATTTTTTTCTGTCTATTTCTTGCTAATTTGCACACATTCTGCTTTTCTTTCATCAGAGGAAGCAGAGATCAAAGAAACATGTTATAATATTTTTGGTTGAGTAACTCAATTGGCTCTCCCAAGCCTGGCTGCTTCCAGCTGTAATACTGCCAGGCTGTCAAATGGCTACTCCAGTGTGACTCAGAGCCTGTCCTCATGTTTAACCAGAGAATGTCTAGCTCCTTGCAACTCCCGTATGAATGAAACATTTTACTTCACCAGTTTCAGAGAGGATTCAACTTCCCTCTCTTTTACAGTCTTATTTTTTTTTAGCAGTTTTCTAATATTCTTAACTTTGAAAACATAAACATCATAAAAAAGCATTCTACTTCTGAGAAATTCTACTTCTAAAAATAGCAAGTTACACACCTTTCTCAACATATTTATTAGAAATCCCTGTCCAGATATGATACAAGTGGCTTATTACTTGATATAGAAGACTATTTAATAATAAAATTGCTACATTTAGATAAATTTTTAAATAAATACATCAAATGATTTTATATTTTCTAAGAACTATTCCCACAATGGAAAATAATGTCTTAGTAGGAGTAAGGAGAGTTAACCGAAGATGGAATATATTTCAGGGTAAGAAAAGGAAACAAGAATCACAGAATAAAATGAATAAGATGAATATCCAGAGTGCAACAAGCTGGGCCCAAGATATAAAGAGCAAATGAAGGAGAAAATGAGAATAGAAGGTGGAAATAAAGGAAGAAAGAGGAAAATGCAAATATAAATGCCTTGAATCCCAACTATGTCACAAGCAACGCTCTGGAGGCCATGAGCCTCTCTCCACTGAAGCCATGTGGTGTGACAGTACATTCTGGTCATCCTTGTCTCAGAAACAAAAGCAAAGGCAGGGCATCTCACTTGCATGCTCTCTTTAACAACAAACCTGATTAACAAAGCCCTGTATCCTTGATCGTTTCATCAGATATTCTCTTACCTTCACGCTGCCTGGAGATCCCCCCAGGAAACCACCCACACGCTGCTGGGGGCTCTCCAGTGTTGCACTATCCTAGGGCACAAGCCTAGGGGACCTGGCTAGCGCAAGTGCAGGTGTGCACGCTTTACCACACGACCTCCTTCAAGAGGCAGGGCTTGACCATACCCGCTCTGCGCATCTAACATGTATTGCGTTTCTCTCTCAGTTTCTCATGAATACAGGCTGAGGGAAAGTGTGCAGATGGGTGTATACACATTTATTCTTACATTTTCTAACTTACTGTAAATAATGGGAATCATTATATTTCATGTAGACACCCCGGTGTCTGTCTTGATAGAGAATGATAAGTAAAATGCCCAGCAGCCTACTTTATTTGAAGAAGCTTAATCCACATGCAATGTGCAGATAATTTTCCTATTAAAAACATTGTCTTTAGTGATTCCTGGAGAATCAAGGCTGTAGATGAGTCATTTCCCCCTAGTGGCAACAGTGGTTTTTGGTTTCTAAAAGTAACAAAAGCATTGTTCAGTTTTTTGTGCTACTTGCCTCTTCAGCAGCAAGAACTCAGAGGAGTGGCTTTATTTTCTTTAAAATGAAAAGGAGCCTAAGGTTGAGAAGCTCATAAAACATGAAAAATAATGAGGCTTGGGACTAGGTGTCTCACATAGATCATGAGTCTACTCTTTTAACTCTTACTCAATTTTATATGATGTTTTATGGTACATCATGAACACATACACTGTCTTTCTAGTTCACTATCTTTCTTGTCATTTATGGGTTTGACTGTGCATATTGCATTTATGTATAAATGCCAGGTTCTAGGTATTACCTGTAATTTTTGTTTTAAATTAAATATATTTGATTTCCAGAAAAGCATATAACTTTTGAACTTAGAGCAGATGGACATATTTAAGAATAGTTTTAATATTGATCTTATTTTAGAAGGATTAGAATTTTGTGATTTTCTTATTCTTCCATGTCTTTCCTGAAATGTCTAAATGCCAATGACATTCTATTAATAATGAACATTTCACTGAACTTCATCATGACTTAGTTGCTTTAGGTAAATGTGGGGAATAAAATCTTTCTTGTGATCTAGCTATTTCAAATAAGTCCAATGTTTTTTCTCTTTTAAGAGAGCTACATGGATGTATATGCATATGTACATTCATATACATTTGTTTATAGTTATCTACTTACATGGCACATGTGGAATATGGAATTTAGGATTTAATTGTGAATTTGCAAAGTTTTATTTTGAATTTTAAATTTATGCCTGAGAATAGTAGGCATTGCTTAACTAATAAAGAACATCATAATACTTGTTTTTCTTTCAAAAGTATTTTTCCATTAATCATTCTTGAAGTGCAATTGCTTTCTTGTATCTGAGATTTCTTATTTTACTGCATGCTCAAACTGGTTTTCTCTTTTCATATTATGAACCAGTGAGTCAGCAACCAGTATAATTGTTGAGTCCTTTCTGCCTGAGAAGAATCAAACTTGATACTACTTTATTTAGGTTTACAAATTTTTTTAATAATAAATGTTTGCAGTACATAATGATTACACTCATTGTGGCAAGTTGCAATATGGAAATAACACATTTTAATTCCCTTTTTTTAATCCCCTACCTCTTTCCCTCTCTTTCCCTTCTCTCCATTTCTTGGTTCCCTTCCCTTTTGCAAAAGTTCTATTACCTTGTTTCCTTTTACAGTAACTATTTCTCATTTTCTGTTTTAATTTATTTATACTTTAGGTTTCTCAGTTAGGTTTTAAGCTCATTAAATTTTTAAAAGCACATTAAATTGTTGAGGGGAGCATTTTGAAGTATGTACAGCCAAGATAATATGGTTAGTTGTATTAAACAATATAACTGAACCAAGCTGTTTGTGATGTATTCAAGTATTCTTTCTTTTCAAGTGGAAATTAATTTTTTCCAATAATAAGGGTGACCATTGTTAAGCATTATATATATACATATATATATATATATATATATATATGAATAAAAGCAACTTACAATTTACCATTGCCATTGGAACCAATATCTTGCCAATATTGTTATAGACATTTCCTATACACATGTATCTATAACTATACATATAGATTTGTATATATATAAATATTTCTATCTTTTCTATATTCCAGAACTCTTTTTGTTTTTAACTTGCACACTTTTCCTACCATTGTTTTTATTTAAAATAAAATTGCAATTATTTGGGAATTAATAGTAAACTCATTAGGGCTTTTCTGGGTCAACTGTGAAATGTTGAACCATGGATCTAATAATTTGACTAAACAGACTTTTCTGTTTTGGTTTTGAATTCTCAGATGTATACTAAAGAGGTTAAAGTTCTAAAACAAATGTGACATTACTTTTACCTACATGGAAAGACTCACTGGATTTATGATTAGTTATATCATTGTCCTAAAACAAACTTCTTCGTGTGCAATACACATTCATAACACATCAAAAAATTAAAATGGGGACTTTCAGGAAGATGAAGGAGTGGTGAGCAGCAGAGAAAGACACACTCTGAGATTTGATATCCATACACTGGAATATAGCAATGGAAGGAAGAGAAAAAGGAGGGAAGCAGATTCCTGAGACCCAGCAAGGATCTGAACTGAGAACTGAAGCTCATAGGAAAGCAAAAAGAGAGACTTCAATGAAGAAGGACGTGGCAGGCAGTGCTTTCTCCCTGAACCCAGACTCACTGTGTGGGAGGGGTGGCTCAAATCTGCAGACACATGGTGATGATGGCAACCCCAGTAGCCTCCACAGAGAAATAAAACCAGTGAAACGGAGCAGGGGACACAGTGGACTGCAGTGGCAGGTGAGTTATTCAGGTTCAGATGTCCCCCAGGAGAGGAGGATAAGCCAGTAGCCATCTTGGAGAGGGGCCAACTGAGCTCCAAACTCAAAACAGCAGTGTCCCAGCTCCATCTAGTGGCTCCTAGTGACAGGGCCATGTTGCTGAGTTCAAACTAGCAGGAGGTACATGGACTACTGCAGGCTGAGCAAATCTGGTTCCAGACTCACAGCCAGAAACCAACCTGGACCTCAGTGAAAGTAACAGTGTAGGTTCACTGGGATTATCCAACACCCTCCATAAAGCTGCAGCTGGCTTTCTGAGATTAATCAACTCAGATCTAGACTCGGTTTATGTTGTCTACTAGTGACAGCAGAAACACAACTTGAAGGGGGCATTTTTTCCTACTTTTTTGTTTTCTTTCTTTTTTATCTTTCTTTTTGTTTTGTTTTGTTTTGCCTTGCTTTTCCTTGGATGTTTGTTCTTGTGTTTATGAGTGTGAACAGTTTCTAGTTTTTTTTTATTGTTGTTCTATACTGTTCTTGGTTTTATTTCTTCCTTCTCTCTTTCCTTCTGTCTGTATCAGTTTCCCAAAGTTTGTGTGCTCTTCCTTTGTCCTCCAGCCTTGTGTCCAATCTCTTCTTCTTTTTCTATTTCTCTATTTTCCCCCTTAACCCTTTTTAAATTTTCTCCTGAGGGTAAAATTGCCATATCAAGTGCTTATTTACTGTACACAATTTCTGGTCTGTTTTAGCTTTTGTTATAAAACCACAAATCTATTCATATGGTTAAAAGTGGTAAATTAATAGTTACCTCTGTCTGTCATTCTCTAGGCTTTGTTTGATTCTATTGTTATTGCTGATTGTATCATTTTGCCAAGGTGACATAATTGTTGCAAGCAGTTATTCCTCCTGATGTACCAAGGCTGAGACTGCCTAAGGGTCATAAAAATTACTATAGGCTAGTGCCAAAGAACCAGGGGCTGGGCCAATTAGGTAGCAACTTTTCATCCTCAATCAACTGAAAAGGTAGAATCTTGCAATGGACTCGAAACCCAAAAACCAGCTATACCTGGTAGACAACTCTGAGAAGTAGTCATTTCCTAAGGATTCTAAATACTAGCAGTAAAGCTATTCACCATAGACAATTTACAAATATGAATCCAGAAATTAAACTAAAAAAAAATAGAAAATGGAAAGACACTTAAACAAAATGCAAACCCAGAATACCAGCTCACCAGAGGAAAATCCAGCGGGTAATGAGGTAGATCAACTTGAAAGCCACACACCTGGACTCTCAGAAGTGGTAACAGCTGAAGTAACAAAGTGGCTGAACAAGGCTCTAGGAAAATCAAATCAGAACTAATTTCTTAGCTAACTATAGAGATGGAGACCATAGCAAAAGACACACTTACTGATTCTAGAGCAGATACAGACAGAAAAAAGATAGAGGAGCTTAGGAAAATGATGGAAACCATGAATGCCTAAAATGGGAAAGAAATGGAATCCATGAAACAGATTCAAACAGATATTCAAGAGATTAAAAATTCCATTAAGGGGCTGGGAATATAGTTCAGCAGCACAGTGCCAGCCTGGTGAGCGCAAGGTCTTGAGTTTGATTCCTGGTTTTAAAAAATCCCATTCACAGTATGTGCAGTAGAATTAGTCAACATGAGGACAGAATTTCAGAGATAGAAGACAGGACTGTGGTTAGTAATGACGTAATGAAAGATTTCTAAAAATAGTAAGAGACCATAAGAAATCAATCCAGCAGCTGCTAGATGCTGCAAAGAGGAATAACATAAGTTTGATTAGAGTCGATGAAAAAACAAGAGCTACAGAAAATGACATAAAAAACCTGTTCACAAATCATGGCAGAAAACTTACCAAGCAGGGAAAAAAAATTTGACATACAGATAAACAAGACTCAAAACAACCATGATAAAAAGAAAACCTACCACATGTCATATCATAGTCAGAAATTGAACACAACAGAATATTAAAAGCTGTTAGAGAAAAGAAACAAATCATCTGTAAAGGAAAGTCCATCAGGATCACAATGGACTTCTCAGTGCAAACCCTCAAGTCAAGGAGAGCTTAAAGTGACGCATTTCAGGCTCTAAAAGAAAACAGCAGCAAACCAGATTGGTGTACCCTGCAAAACTCTTTTTCAAAATTAATGAGTAATAAGATACTTCTGTGGCAAATAACACCTGAGGAAATTCATGAACACCAAACCAGCACTCCAAAATATTCTGAAGAATATTCTAGAAAGAGATAGCAAAGATTACAACTCCATGAACCCCTACAGAATGAATAACCAGGCAAGGCAAGCAATTAAACAAAAGATGGAAAGAAAGGAAGCCAACAAAGGAAAATAACATGACAAGGATAAACCAATGCATATCAGTTATAACCATCAGTGTTAATGGTCTGAATTCACCAATCAAAAGAAATAGACTGGCAGAATGGATCAAAAAGCAAGATACAACAGTATGCTGCATATAAACAATACATTTATTCTAAAAAGAAATTCATAGACTTAAAGTCAAAGAGTGGAAAACAATACTCCATGTGACAAGAACCCAGAAGAAAGCAAGGTTAGCTACTCTATTTGCAGATCAAGTGGGTTTCAAGGCAAAACTGATTAAGAGAGACAAAGAAGGTCACTACATCCTTGTAAAGGAAACAATCTACAAAGAAGAGATAACAATCATGAATATATATGCACCAAATACCAGCATATGCAATTATATAAAACAAATATTATCAGACATGAAAAAGCAAATAAGCACTAATACAGTTGTAATGCAGGACCTCAATATCTCACTGTCACATCTAGATAGATTAACTGGACAAAAAATCAACAATGGAATATTAGAACTGAACCAAACTTTTGAAAAAATTTACTTAGTACGTATCTACAGAGCATTCCAACCCACAACTTTAGAATACACATTCTTCTAGCTGAACATGGGACATTCTCCAAAATAGACCATATATTATCTCATAGAACATGATTAAGTAAACAGAGGAATTGAAATTATCCCATGAATATTATCAGACCATTTGGCAATGAAATTGGAATCAGTGGCAAAAGAAACCATAAGAACTTGATAAACACTTGTAAATTAAACAGTATCCTCCTGAACAACCAGTGGGCTACAGATACAACTAAAGAAAAAATTAGACAGTTTCTACAATTAAATGGTAATACAACATACCAAAACTTATGGGACACAATGAAAGCAGTCCTATGAGGAAAATCTATAGTAGTGAATTTCCATGTCAGGAAAACAGAGCAAACTCAAATAATCTGATGTGGAACCTCAAGCTTCTAGAAAAAGAAGAGCAACTTAAGCTCTAAGCTCATATAAGGGAGGACCTTATAAAGATGAGAACAGAAATTAATTCAGTGGAAACTAGGAAAATAATACAAAGTATCAGTGAATTGAAGGGTTGATTTTTTGAAATACTAAATAAAATTGGCAAACCTTTAGGCAAACTTTTATCAAAAATGGGAAAAAAGATTCAAATCCATACAATTAAGATTGAAAAGGGTGAAATCAGAACAGATCCTGCAGAAATCCAGAAGAACATCAATAATTGCTTTGAGAAACTGTGTTCTAGTAAGATGGAAAATGAAGAGGAAATGGACAGATTCCTAGATACCAATGAATTACCAAAGCTGAATCAAGAAGATACAAAAATTCTAAATAAACCAATATCAACCAATGAAATTGAAGATGTAATTAAAACCCTACCAACAAAGAAAAGTCAAGGTCCTGATGGATTTGCTGATGGATTCTACATGAAATTTAGAGAAGACTTACTTCTGGTATTTCTCAAACTGTTTAATGAAATTAAAAGGGAAGCAGTATTCCTAAATTCATTCCTGGAAGCAAGCATTACCAATTGTTCTTGGGTAAAAAGGGCTAACAGATCAAAAATGGCCATATTTACAAAATTGTTATACAGATTTAATGCAATCTCAAGCAAAATTCCAACAGCATATCTCATAGAATTAGAGCAAACAACTCTAAAATTCATTTGCAACCTGAAGAAACTTGGAATATCAAAGGAAGTTCTGGACAACAAAGACAAGGCAGGGAACATCACAATCCCTGACTTGAAACTATAATACAAAGCTACTGTGATTAAAAAAAAAAGAAGAAAGTATGGTACTGGCAAAAACAAAAAACAGACTTGAGGATCAATGGAACAGAATAGAAATGCAGAAACAACTCTAGACACACCCAGTCACCTTAAAGTGGGCCAAACATATTCACTGGAAGAAAGATAACCTCTTTAATAAATGATGCTGGAGACTATAATGAGACCACTGATTATCATCATGCACTAAACTAAAATCAAAGTGGATCAAAGATCTAAATATTAAATTTAAACACTAAATCTTCTGGAGAAGAGAAAGGTACAACCCTTGAAGGCATAGGTGTGGGCAAAGACTTTATGAAAAAAATTCCAGTCACATGGGAAATAGGATCAACCACTGGGATCTCATCTTATTAAAAAATTTTTGTACAGCAAAAGAAATCATCAACAAAGTGAGGAAATACTCCATAGAATATGAAAAGATTTATACAAATTTTCCTCAAAGGACTATATCTTGAAGATATAAAGAATTGAGAAAAATCAACCTCCCTCCCCAAAATTTAAAGATCCAATCCAAACACGGGCATCTGAGATGAGTATGCACTTCTTAGATGAAAAAGTACAAACAGCAAATAAATACATGAAACAATGTTCATCATCACTGGTTATTAGAGAGATGCAAATTAAAACAACACTGAGATTGCATATCACTCTAGAAAGAATGGCTATTATCAAGAAAATCAACCAATAACAAATGCTGGCATGGGTGTGGGGAAAAAGAAACACTTCTCCACTATTGGTGGGAGTGTAGACTGGTGCAACCACTGTGGACATCAGTGTGGAGCTTCCTCAGAAAACTAGGACTAGTGGTTCCACTTGGCCCAACTCTTCCCCTTTTGGTATCTTTCCAAAAGAATTAAAAGCACCATACCACAGTGACATGTGCATACCCATGTTTATAGCAGCACAGTTTGTAATAGCTATCTTGGGAACAGCCCAAATGCCCATCAACTGATGAATGCATGAAAAAAAGTAGTGTTTTTTAAAAATACAATAGAGTACCTCTCAGCTATAAGTAAGGATAAATTCAAGACATATCTAGGTAAATGAAAGTACCTTGAGATTGTACTCTTAAGTGAAATAAATCAGACATGCCTGTGTAAATATTGAATTGTCTCTCTGGTATAAGACGCTGAAAGTATAAAGGAGAACTAAAATGTACAATAGAAATTGTGACATAGGAAGGAATTATTCAAAAGGGAAAGGGAGTGGGGAGTTGGAATGGAAGAAACAGAAAAGAAAAAAATGAGACTAGAAGGATAAAATGGATACAAAGCTTTGTAAATAATGGGAAGAAAGGGGAGGGAGTGGGGGAAAAGGGGAATCAAGATGTGTCATGTACAGGCACAAATTCCCTGTGATGAATGTGATCATTATGTGTATTAAATTGCACCAATAAACTTAATAAAAATTAAAATAAATGATCTTACTTGCATATAAATCCAGTGAGGCTTATAGGAAAGAATTTACTTGGTTTCTGTATTAATCAGTTGGTCATGTGTGTGTGTGTGTGTGTGTGTGTGTGTGTGTGGTAACACACTAGTGGAGAGATTTTGCTCACAGTTTCAGAGGTTTTAGGTTTTTCAGCCCAGGTTCAGTTAACTCCAAGGCAGGAATATGATGGTGAAGGGCATCGTCTTGGTTATTTTTCTCTCATTACTTAGACACATACACAACCCCCAATGTTAAAGGAAGAAAGGTTTATTTAGTTCATAGTTTGTAGAGGTTTCAGTCCATAATTGGCTGACTCCAAGGCAGGGCGGCACATGGCAAAGGGGCAACAGTTTGTGGTGGTGGAAGACAGCAAAAGCAACAATGGAAGGAGAGGAGAGAAGCCTCCTTTTCTCCCTTATATTGTATGCAGGCTACCCACCCTAGGGCAGGTGTACCACTCACACCCTTTATCGCAGAATTGGACCACAAATGAATCGCAAACTCTAGATTCAACCATTTCTGAAAAGTCTGCCCCCATGACTGCTTTGGGAAACATCAAGGCACAAACCATAAAAGGCATGGTATAGCAAAGTCACTTGGTTCATAGAAACAGAGCAGAGGCAATGGCCAGACTAAACACTCAAACCTAAGGCCACACCTCCACAATCTACCCAGACCTGCCTAGAAGCGTGC
>RJWM01026067.1:0-28788 GCA_004363535.1 Dasyprocta punctata | reverse complement strand
AATTGTCTCCCTCTCATCCCATCTTCCGATTTCCTCTTTCTACTGGTTTTACTCCTGACAGCCTACAACATGCAAAAAATATTTACCATCTTCTAAAAAAGAAAAATAACAAACAAAAAAATAACTTTCAGGGCTGTAAATGCAGTTGGTGGTAAAGTGCTTGCCCGGCATGCATGAAGTGGTGAATTTGCCTCTCAGCACTGGGAAAAACAAAAATTAAAAAAAAAAAATCAACAACAAAGAAAACCTTCATTGGCACCTCTTCCACTATAGCTAATTCTCCATTGTTCTGTTCCACTTTGTCACCCTTTTCTTTCATTCTCATTTGAACCCTTTCTAGTAAAATGTCCCCATCCTTCTTCTGAAATGACTTTTGTCAAGGTCCCTAGTGACATCCCTAATGCCAAATCTAGCAGCCAATCCTCAGTCTGAATCGTTGCCTCCTTCTAGAAACACTTCTCCATCTGGCTTCTGGAACTCTGCTCAGTCTCCTTATTTGCTTTCTACTTCACTGCTTACTCCTTTTATAGCTGTTCCTCCTCTCTCTAACTGCTTGACTTTGGAGCGCCTTGCACTTGTCCTTCAGAGTGCCTCTCTTCTTTATCTGTACCCTCTCCTCAAGTGATCTCATCTGGTCCCAGGGCTTCCATAACAGCCCTGTGCTGTGACTCCCACATCCTTATCTTCAGTCCAGGTCGCCCCCGGAACCCCACACTCACATACCCAGTGGACATCTCCAGTTGGTGACTCACATGTGTAAGTCCAAAACAGAACCATTGATCCTTGTAATGGCACAGGCCCAAGTAATTGCCTCCTTTATCTCTGCCATGTCAGTAAATGGCTACTTCAGTTTCCTATTTGGATCAGGCCCAAAACCTCGGGGTCATTCTTGACTCCTTTCTTTCACATCAGCACACAGTGTATCACAAATCTTTCTGGTTCCACCGTCAGAGGATACCCAAATTCTGACCATTTGTCTCCATCTCTACCACGTTACCCTGACCCTAGCCACCATTCTCTCTCCGCTGGATAATTGCAAATTTCCTAAGGTCATCCCACTTCTTGCCCAGAGGCCATTCAATATGTAAATCAAATTCTGTGATTCCCTGACTTGCTCCTGCTTCTGAGAAAATCTGGAGCCCTTATAAAGGCAAAACAGACCTACATGACCTGGCCCCCCACTTCCCTCTAATCTCATACTCTACCTTCTCCCCTTTGGTCTTCAGCCTTCCCACTTCTGCATCGACAGCCTTTGCTCTTGTCCTCCTCCAGGCTAGGATTCCTTTTCCCAGACCTCCCTCAATGTCAGTCTCAGTTTAGATTCTGACTTTCTATCGCCCCTCACAACACACCCTCCCCCATACTCCCGCCTGTCATCCTCCCTACTGGCAATCTCTAACCTTTTTGTTGCTGTATTCTCCTACATAGACTTTAACCTGAAATGTTGTGTGCTGATTTGTTGTTGATTGTCAGTCTCATGCACTAGGAAAGAAACTCTGTAAGGAGGACTTTGCTTTGTTCACCACTCTTTCCCCAGTGAGCATCTATATAATAGATGCTCAATAAATACTTGTTGGATTAATTCATTAGTTGAAAGCATTTCAGTCTTTCCTCCCCAGTGACTGCAGCCCTGTACAGGGAGGTGTCCCCTCGCTGCCTTTCTCCATCTTCTAATAGCCTCCTGGCCACCACCTGGGCCCCTCCCTCCCCAGGGCCCACCAGGCCTTCAAATCGCTCCTGCTGCAAAGGGAGGGCTGTCTCTGAAGGGGCGGGAGGGAGGAGCTCCATCTGGTGTCCAGGAAGACAGGGAACAGGCTTGGATAGGCTGTTCTCTGCCCATCCTCCGAGTCCCCAGTGTAGGGGTAGGAAACCCTGGGGTCAGGCACCCTTAAGTAGACTGGTTCTTGGCTCTTCTCCTCAGTTGTAAGAGGGTGGGCCCAGGGACTCCAACTTCTCTTGGTTTGACCATCTAAACTGGACTGGCACAGGCCCTCCAGGCTGTAAAGGCAGGGGGTTGGGGTGGCGGAGACAATGGATAGCTCAGAGCCAGCTCCTTCTGCACCAGCCTGAAGTGACACAATGGTACAAAGGGCAAGTCTTGTGCTGGAGGGGAGGGGGTGGGGGAGGCTTTGTCCTGCAGTTTTATACATTGCTGGGGGGGGGCGCTGGAGATGGGAGGGTGGTAAAGGGCTGTCAATATGGGGAGGAGTAGAGTGATGCTGAGGCCCTGGAAAGTTTTTGAATTTCAATCAGAGTGGCTTTGAAAGAGTTTGGCTTTTGTTGAAAGAAAGAGAAAGGTTAATGCTATAGTTGAGGGGGAAGGGTGGGCTCTGAAGATCCAGTCCTGTTTGCTGGCGGTCAGCTATGGGACTGGCAGCAAGACTGGAGGGCAGGGCCAGACTGAGGAGTGCCTGTCAGAGAAGAGGTAACCTGGTCAGTAGGGGAGACCATCTGGGGATGAGCAGGACAGTTTCTTTCTCCCTGCTGCATGCCTTATAGAGCCTTTCACTTTTTAAACCAGAAGAGAATGAAGTTCCCTCCCTCTCGCGCCTCCTTCCCCACTCCATCCAACTGCAGGGCAGAGCATTGGCTCAGACTGACTTTCTAACTAGGACAGGCTTGGTGGGGAGCTCTGGTGGCTCTGGACCTCTCAGTATTCAGGAATCAGCTGTTCCCCTGCGCTTGGCTTCTCCTGCCCGTCCTGTGTACTCTACCTCCTGCAGGGAGCCATTGCAATCTTTAAAACAGGCAACATATGCCTTTCTCAAAGTTGGGAAGAAAAGAGGAAAGATGGAGCCCTGGGCAGGGGGTTAGCCAGGAAGCAGGCTAGAGAGCGGGGACCAGCATCCTACAGCTCCATGCCACTGACCTCCCCGCTATGCCAAGTGCTCCGTCCTGTCCCTTTCCCAAACTTGTGTCACACACACACATGTGCACACGCACGCACGCATTTTATGTAGCTCCTAGCAAGACTGCAGTGAGATCGCGCATTCTGGGGCCTGGTAAAGAGGTCTGTGGGGATTCTTAGCTCTGAATGGCACCCTCTACGTTCCCAATTCCATGAGTTATGGGTCTGGCCATAAGAACCCCAGGGTCAATTACTGAATGCCAGCCTGGAAATATTTGAGAGAAGGATCAGAGGAGGAGAGAAAGAAAATATGAGAATATCATTATTTTGTAAGATTGTATTCATATTTTTTAAATTTTGGTATATTTGAAATGTCTACGAAGTTTGCTTTCAGAGGTGAAAACTTGCCTCACCAAGCAAGAAAGAGGCTTATACTCCAAATCCAGGGTAAGGAAAAAAGTGTGCATGTGTGTGTGCATGCATGCGTGTGTGTGTGCATGTGTGTGTGTGTGCTTGCCTGCATGTGTGTGTTACTGGGGACTGACCCCAAGGTCTTTGCACTGAGCTACCTTTCCAGTCTTTTTTTTTTTGGGGGGGGGTGTTGTTTGTTTGTTTGTTTGTTGTATTCTGAAACAGGTTATGTAAGTTGCTAAATCGTCCAAACTGGGCTCAAATTTTCAATCCTCCAGCCTCGGCCTCCCAGAGTACTGGGATTCTAGGCTTACATCACCACACCGGGCTTCATGTGTCCATTTTCACATGCATAAGAGTTAGTAAGCCAGAAGATGCCCAGGACTAGTCTGCCTTCATCCGTCACCACACTGACAATATGTTGCTGGTTGCTTTCTCCATCTGGTCTGAAGAAACAAGAAAAAATCCCAGACCTCATCACCAATACCACCACCAGGAGAGAGACACAGAGATAGAGATAGAGATAGAGATAGAGATAGAGATAGAGATAGAGATAGAGATGGAGATGGAGATGGAGATAGAGATGGAGATAGAGATAGAGATGAGAGATGTGTGAGAGAGAGAGAGCACTAGCCTAGCCTTTCTGTTCATCTTTCAGGGCTAGATCTGAGGTGGAGAGAGGCCTGGGGAAAGATGTCTGGGGCCAGTGATATGACCCCTGCACCAATAGCATCAGTATCACCTGAGAACTTAGAGAAACAGACTCTCAGAGCCCAACCAGCCTTCTGAAGCAGAAACTTGGTGAGGGCCAGCAGTCTCTTTTCACCAGCCCTCCAAATGATTCTGATGCTTCCTAAGTTCCTACCATGCTGATAAATGAGGCTATTCTTGACTAAATGATTCTGATGCTCCTCAAAAAAAATTTTCTTAGAAGGCAGGCCCATGGGCCAATTTTTTCTTAATCTCATCTGCCCAAGAAGGTGGACACACATGGCTGTCACACAGAGGCTTTAGAGGCCATATTATCTGGGGTCTCTTTGGATCCCCACTGGCTCTCTCTGGGGCCCGGCAGGTGGAGAGGTGGGTGGGTGTGCAAGGTGACCGTCTGATACAGCTAGTCCTTGGAGGTTCCTCACAGAAATCTAGACTTAGGGTAACACACAACACAGTCTGATTCTCTGGAGTTTATGGAGGGCACTATTATGCATGGTTGCTTAGAACTGGGAAAGACAAAGAGAAGAGGGGCCAAGTCCTCTCTTCCATTTGATTTTTACAGTAGTGTCTGATACCTCAGAGACAAGGCCTCAGAGAACCCTGGCACCTGTGTCTCATTGGCATCTGTATCTTTCTTGGCATAGACTGAGAGTTTCTTTTGGAAGCATCATTTTTGTCAAAACCACGTGACGATTCCTGTCTGGAGAAGATGGCATCTTCTTTTTTTCAGATTTGTCTCTCTGGCCTCTCTACCCCTTCCAGGTCTCCCTTTCACCTTGATCTGGAAACTTAGGGTGCCTTTTAGGCCGTTGCAATTTGATATAACCAAATTATTAGTCTTGAACTATAAAAGCAAGGCTAAGAATTCCTTTTCAAAGGAAACAGGCATTAAGTAGACATAAGAGCTACACACTGTCTCGCTGCTTTACACAACCCATCTTACTTATCCTCCTTGCAACCCTGCACGGCGAGCCCCTCTTTGTATCAAAAGGAATTGGGAGAATCTGTTACCTATCCAGGCTCACATAGCTTTCAAATAGCCTGCAGGATTTGAATCTGGGTCTGATTGGCATGAACACATGTGTGTTCCTTTTAATCACAGTCTCAGGAGAGTTCCTCCAGGCCCTGGCTCCCTCCCAGGCAAACCCCAAGGAAACAGGCTCCTGGCTAAGTTCGTGGGCTGCTCAGGTCTTGGTTAGATTGTCCCTTGGTGTCCTGGTTTCTCCAACTGTCTGGGCTGCCTACCCTCTCTCTGGCTCTGCACAGGCTGCCCAGGGAGAGGGTTGGTGCGACACCAGGCCTCTGGACAGGTCGCTGTGTGCGTCCCTTCCACCCAGCGTTAACCCCTGCGACTGGCCCGCAGCAGGGAAGCTTTCTTGCCGCGCTAGGCACAGACTGCTCGCTTGCCTGAGTTTGCATTATTTATTTAATGTCTTGTACCGTAAATAATGGTAACTTTATGGTTATTAGGAACGGGTTAAGGTACATGCGGGTAGCACCAGGCTGCCTTCAAAAGGAACAGTCCTGGCATAAAATGTTGCGATAATTGCTTTACTGCTGAGTGTTGGTCTTTATTTTGTGTCTGATTTGTCCCTTAAGCCAGCGTAACATTCTCCCCATGGCAGGAGAATGCAGAGAGCAAATTGAAGGGCTGAGCATGAACAATGAGACATGGCGCACTGCTGGGTTTTTCTTTTTTCCTCTTTCTTCGTTTCTCCCTTGACCTCCCTCCGATCCTCTCCGAGCCCCTCCCCCACGCACTGCCCCGGGCCCCGCCCACGCTGGTTGGTGGAATCCTTCTCCCCACCCTTGACACTTCTCCAAGGTATCCTTTCTTACCCGCTTATTTTGAAAATTAGGTTAATAGAGCACTCCTACTCCTTCCTCCTTCTCTGGGCAGCAAACAAGACAAAACAAAAGAATAATCACACCAAAGAAGACTTCCTCGCTTGAACCCAGGCATTCCAGCCCAGGGGTTATTGTCTCTTTCACTTTTTACAGCGGGTGGGTGTCCTGGCCCTAGATAGGACACCACCTCACAGTCCTTTCCAGTGCTAGGGTGTCAGAGAGGGCTGGGTCCAGGAGGACAGGCTCTGCGGGGCCTCCCCAGTACTGTGAGAGGGCGGTGGTCTCCTGAGCCACTGGAACTCACTTTCTCTTCTCTGCATGCTGTCACCCCAAGGAAGGCCACGGTTGGCTCTGTCCACGACGTCATACCTCCATTTCCCTTGTCTGTGGAGGGAGGTGATCATCCAAGTCGTGGGACTGGGTTGGGACAGCATGGCTTACTTAGCCTTTTGCTTTCCCAGAAGGAGTTTCTTGTGTCTTCCTCTGTTGGCCCCTGAGGACCTCTCTCAGACCCTAGCAGCACCCCAGAGGCTGGAGGACCAAAGAAAGTGAATCCCCTCTGTGGTGCTGGCACAGAGTCACTCAGTGAGGCGCCCTGGCTCACGTGGGCTTCTCTGAGGCAGGGACATTGGCCTGGTCCTCAGGAGTCCTGGCTCTCATCTTCCTTCTGCCCTAACCTGCCCAGCTAGCAAACCTGGAGAGCCTGAAGTTCCTTGGAAACTTTCTGTCTCCTTTTCATCTAAAATACAACAAAAAATACCTGCCTCGTGGAATTCTTATGACGATCAAAAGTCAATAATGGGAGACTGTAAACTCCTGAGCCAATGGGATGTCTCAGACCACCCCCTGTACTCTCTGGCCAGTCAAGTGGCTCTTTCTGGCTAAGGGGGAGACAGAAATGGAGATTTGGGGGCACAAATTGATGGGGACACTGCAGCCCATATCTCCCCCTAGAAAGGAGTAACTGCTACCCCTGGCTACCCATGGCGTGGGCATGGGGCAGACACGTGGGGCTGCCTGCCCCTTTAAAGGGCTGTGTCTCACTTACAGGGATGCTGTCTCTCCAGTGGCGGGGTCCCCCTTCTGCCCTCCAGCCACATCCTTCCCTCTCAGCTCTTCTGCCTTCCACTCCTTCTCTTCCTCTTCTAGGTTTCTATTCTTGGCTATAGTGGAAGGACAACGAAGTCTAAGCGAGTTGACAGCCAGTGGCTCTCAAGGCCGAGGGGATTTGTAGTCTCTCCACTTACCCCACCTCTCCACAGCCTAGTAACTCATCAATAGCGGAAATTTGAACAAAGTGGAGAACCTGGGATGAAAGGCAAAACGCTGTGGTGATTGGGGTGGGGTGCGGGGGGAAAGGGGGGATGGCTTTAATTAGGGCTTCTTGGCCTCTTTAGTCCTGGGGCCGGTTGGGGTAATCCAGTTAGAGTCCTAGCCTTTCATCTCAGCTGGCTGGCCTCTCTGGGGCCCTGTCAGAGTCTTCAGGGGGCAACAAGTCTTGGGCAGGCCTGGAACGGGGTGGGGGCTGGTACCGCACTCACTTCCAGCTGGACGCAGAGGGGGGCGTGGAATGAAGCCCAGCCAGCGCAGCAGTTGGTGGTGGGCAGTGAAGTGGCCGGTGTGGGCGGCTTGGGCGCTGGGCGGCTGTCTCCTGACACCAGAAACTCTCTTTATGAAAGGATCAAGTCGGGAGCATTGTTCTCTGGGCCAGGGAACCAAGGGCTCAGAATGCTCTTTTGTGTGGAGGTGCCCCCCCCACTCACTCCCCCTTCTTTTTTCTCCCTTTGAGCCACTGCTGGCTGAGCCTCTACCCCCATGCTTGGGGGGGACATGGAGTGGTGGAGATGGGCTGGGGACAGACAGTCCTGGGGGAGCCATCTGTGCTGGGGTAGGATCCACTGGAGCTGAAAAATTAAACAGCATTTTCAATTAACTTTTCCTCTCTTGTTTGGGGGTGGGTGTGAGGGGGTGGGGCAGACTGGTTGAATTTAACCTTTGAAAAGCTGCAGTGGAAAGGAGGAGGGAATGACCTTTCTTTCCTGAGGCAGGGCTGAGCAGGGGTGAGGGAAGGTGGAATTGTTTCCTCAGACTGGGCAGGGGACCCTCTCCTGGTGAACATTCCCGGGAGCCCTGGATGTCCATGGCCAGGTCCCGTGGGGAGCCATCAGGTCTGTGAGCATCCTGGGGTGAACATACAGGAGCACTGGACTGGTTACAGGGGGTCAGCAGGTGGGCAAAGACTTGGTTCTGAACAGTGAGGACCTTTTGTCTTCCCATTGAGGGCTACCCTTTTTCTCTAGCTATCTCCCCATCTTTTCCTTAAGAAATCCTGTTTCTTCATTCTGCTCTTGGACTGGATACCCCCAAATAATGCACAACACTTGCGGAAAGGGACCCTGCTTTAGCTGATGCTTGGCCTAGATGACCTCTGAAGGCCTTTCCAACCCCAGTCTATTGGCACTGTAGAATAAAATAAAACATGGCCAGAAACTAAAGAGCCCAGTTTGTCAAAGGGTCCTGTCACATAGACGGCACTGCATCCCAAGTCTTCGCCATCATCCCAGGGTCTGTGAACACCCCTGCCCTCACTGCACAGAGCCACCACAGGGCCTTCACTTCCTCCTGGGTCCCCAGCAGTAGAAGACTTCGTCTCACCTGAAGAATACTCTGTAGTTTTAAAAGAATTAATGTAAGAAATGAAGCACTCCCTGGGTGGCACATCAGCCTCACATAGGGACATTTTGCAAACTGTCCATCCCTACCGGTGATTCTAAAGCTCTCATCCCCTCCTATGGCACCTTAACCCCATGTAATGTCACTTTAATGAAATGGGATCTTTTTCATGTTCCTTAAAATAAGTGTAGGCAGTCCCACTCATGGGTGGGAAAATCAGGAAGGCCACTCAACATAGCTGAAGGCAAAAGAGAAAATAAACTCAAAGGTGTTGTTTAAATATTCACCAATTCTGGGTCTCCTCAAAGCAACAGGGAGATTAGAAAATGGACATGGAGCTTGGCATGGTGGCACATTCCCATCATCCCAGCACTCAGGAGGCTGAGGCAGGAGAGTTCAAGGCCAACCCGAATTACATAATGAGACTCTGTCTCAGGAAGGAGAGGAGAGGAGAGAAGAAAAAAGAAAAGAGACAAGATGAGACATGAGAATCAGTTGCTTCTCCAGCTGTTCCAGGACACAGGGGAGCACAGCCTTCTCTCCCTCATCTGTCTCTTGTCCTGTATTTCATGCTCATCTGAGGACACCGCCCTAGCCTCAGCTTGGGACTCTTTCCTTTTCCCAGGCCATGCTCCATCACGCTGCTTCACCTGTTCATCACATATGCAAGCTGTTCTTTTCAGGACCTTAGCAGGTATTTCACCCCACCTTCCTATCTCAGTGAATTGTACTGATTCCCAGTAAAAATATCATCCTCTGGGTCTACTGTCATATAGCACTCTGCATTTTTATACATTGACTTGGGAGAGTGTTTAGTTAAGGGTTTTCTTCCACACGCTAGGAGAGCTGGTCTCTCGCTACTTGGTTCACTACTTTGCCCCTACTGCTTATGGCAGTCACTCAGGGACCCACGGTGCTAAATGATAAATAAAAGAATAAAAGGAAAAGTAGCAATTCACTAAGAAAATGAATAAAATGACAATCAAGACTTCCTAAAGGTAAGAGTGAGGACGAGCTACTGCTTTGAGATCTAGAAAGTTTCTTAAGAACCCCAAAATGGAGGCCAGCAGGCCAAATGATGAAGAGAACACTTTCAGGGGCAGGGGATGAAAGGGCGTGATGGTGGAGGTCTTTTTGGTGAGGCAGGAAAGCAAGCAGCCAACTGCAGCTTTCTGCTTCTGTTTCAAAGATGTCTGTCCATTTTGGAGCCCTGAAAACAGAGACACGGAAGAAGAACACACAGAAAACTACAGCCAGTTCAGATGAAGGGGGCGGGACTTTGCCTGTTGGAATAGCCCCGGATGAGGACACCCTGAAGGGACTGGTTTTAGGAACCAGGAGAGGACAGATCCTGGGGTTTGTGGACAAGAAGAAAAGCCAGCGGAGATGGAGGGGAACTTTAGTGAAGAGTTAAAAGGGATAAATATGTTTAGCAATAGACTGAGAGTGAGGGGAAGGAAGAGGTGGGGAAGAACCGTGAGCATGGAGTCTGCTAATAAATAAAGGGCAGGGAAGATTCATCTTGCCTCCTACAGGGCAGAGACACTTAGCTCATTTTTTAAATCAGTCTTTAAGAAGAAAAATGACAAAAAGGAATTTGGATAATTAGGAAGTAAATGCAGACTGTGCAAAAAATCGTTACTGATAGAAAGCAGGTAAGAGAATACTCAGAAAATGTAAAGGTTTCACAAATCAGCAAGTCAGGGTGACATCCATCACGAGATATTAAGGCCAGTGTTCTGGGAACATGCTACACGGGGCGCTGATTGAACCACTTATAATTATGTCTGGAAAATCATAGAAAGTAAAAGGGGCCATCAGAAGCTCGAGAAAGTAAAACGGATGTGACTCCTGTCATCTAAAAAATGATGCAACAGTCCTAAAAAAGTCCATTCAGTTTGAAACTAGATTCACTGAAAGATGAGAATGGCTGTCATCTCCAGGAGGAAAATAAAATAGCAATTCTCTGTGTGTATGAATGTGTGTGTGGTGTGTGTGTGCCTGTGTGTGGTGTGTGTGCATGTGCATACACGTGTGTGTGTGTGTGTGTGTGTAAGTATGCCTAAGGGCCAAACCACACCAAACAGAATAACACTATGTGATCAAATTGGAAACAGAAAAACAGATGTGTTGTAATGGGCATGCCACAAGTGGCTGTTGTTAAAACAGGTTCAGGTTTTTGCTGGTAGTGTAGGTATGTAAATGGAAACTGCACGGAAAGGGAAGATCAATGGCAGGGAATGCATTCAGGGCAAGGGATTCCTTCCTGATGAACATTTAACGAGGTCTCCTTTTGGATGAGGAGAAAATAGAATGTAACTGAAGAAGCTAAAGGGTGGGTGTGGCTGAGGAATAATACAGGAACCCAAAAAAGTCACAGACTTGAGCGCCTCATTGTAGGGGGAGGGGGCAGTTGGAACAAATGAACATATTGTAAGGGAAAATTCCCTACTCATCAGAGACAGTCATAGGAAAGCCCTGGAAGCTGTCCTGATGTGGGGACCGCACGCCCCAAATTTGGGTGTGGAGCTCTTGGGACTGGAAGGGAGGTGACACATGGGGGTGGTTTCAAACAGTATGAGGAAGGCCCCTGGGGCGCTTGCTGAGCGGGCGTGGCCTCTCAGGGTAATGATTCTAACTGGCTCCACAGCCTCAGCACCCTACACACTTTTACAAGGTTAAAGCAACAGCTTGAACCTGTATGGGGTGAGCATTTGTTTCCTTTCCAGATTGCCAGCTAATGAGGAAAGATTAAAGGAGCTAAATCTGTTTAGCTTGGCTAAGTGACGGCTGAGGCGGCGGGAGTGGAGAGGCATGCTGGGCCCGCCGCCTAGGCTGGAGTGTGGTAAGTGTCTGCAGATTTCAGGAAGGTGTGACCACAGTGCAGGAAGAGTGTCTGACCCAGGTGACACAAGGAGCTCTGTCTCCAGCAATGGGAAGAAGAGCACTGAGCAGCCAGGTGACCTGAGGGACGAGCTGGAGGGTTGAGAATGTCTCAGCCAAGCTCAGGGAGAGATCAGGCCAAGCAACCCCAAGCCCCAGGCGCTGTCCCACCAGGCTGCTTTGGCTGCCTTCTGCAAACCACATCTACAGTTTTCCTGAAGGTCTTCTCTGGCCCACTGCCCCTGTCACAGCCAGTGCCTTGGGGAGTTTGGAAACCAGAAAGGTCACCCTACTTTTTGGCCTGTGACAGACATTCTCAGTGGCTGGCGTGGCAACTCACAGCTGTACTTTGATGATGTCTTCATAAGATTCTTCCAAGCCTGTGAGATCGGAATCTGTGAGAACTCCTCTAGGTGCAGAAAGAACTCCCTGCAAGGTGGGGCAAGTGGCCATGCTCAGGGGTTAAGTGTCCCAGTGTTCCCTAAGCCTGGGCCTTGGGCCCTTGGGCAAACTGGGCTACATCCCTCAAACTTCCTGTTGGCAATCTCATGGTTAAACACTTAAACAATCTTTCTTTCTCCTCTTTTCTCTCTCCCCCTCTCTCTTTTTCTCTCTCTTCTTTTCAGAGTTGACAGGGGCCAAATAAAGGCCCTTTTTAAAAAAACACACAAAACAATTTTGTTCCTTCTGAAAGTGATGGAGTGAAAGTGAGTGTAGATTATAGGCCTGTGAGGCGAGGGCCTTCCAGACGGGGGGAGAAGCGGTGACATGATGGGAACCTAATGGCAGTAATTGGCCCTGGCTTTGACAGGGCCCATATCACAGCTCAGGAAAAGAGAGATGTTTAAAGTAAAAATTTACACAAAATTATATGTTTTCGGGGTGAAAAAGACTGTTTGGATTTCATTTTTTTTCTTCCTCTTCTTCCCCCTAGGGCATGTTTCATGGGTCATCCTCTCTTGTGTGCATGTGTGTGCATGCGTGTGATTGTACATATACACACACCCATGCATCTGTCCACGCAGGTATGTGTGTCCTATGCCCACATCATCAATGTCTTCTACTTTCCTCCCCTCCTCAAAAACAGAGGCATTGACTCACTTTCAAAATTTCTCTTTAGGGAATAGAAAAAGCCTAAGAGAAGGAAAGGGAAAAAAGAGCCACCTGAGTTATATGCTAGCCCACCCTTCATAGCTTCAGCACAGCAGAGCTTACTGGGGCTCAATTCGCCGCTGAATGGCGTCTGTATTTATTCCTGTAGCACTCAGTCTTATGTATAACTAAGCAACAGCTTGGCTAATTCTGTCTGTTGGTGGCTGACTCCCACTCTGCTCTGTGAGTCCTCTGAGCACAGGGCCTGTTCATGTTGCTCTCTGTCCCCATCCCAGCCCTCGGCCCAGTGCCCAGCACACAGCAGCCTTTTGGTGACTTGTGAAGTAAGTGGCCTAAAATAAGGAATGATATTGGGAGAGCAGCTGTGTTCAAAGGTCGTGCCTTCCTGAGGATAAAATGCTGAGAAACCAGGCTATTGTCCGGGTACTAGGACATCCAGATAACAGATTCTTCACTGCTTATTGAGTGTGGCCTCCCAGAAGGACTTCAGAGGTGGCAGGGAGGCTGCAGCACTCTGTGTTCCTCCCTGGTTTGAGGCAGTGAAGACTTTCTCCACGGTGGACCTTGCTGGGAGCTCCACTGTCAAACCCCACTGGTTCTTTAATGCTAATGGCTGTTTGCAGTAGAAAAACATTTCCACTGGGGGTTCTAGGGGTGCTGCAGGTTCCCCTCTTAACTGGCACTTGAGCATCATGTATGGACCTGAGCTGGCAGTCTATTTTTCAGATTTTCTTTTTTTTTTTTTAACTCTCTTTATGTATTTACTTTTTTCTTTTGGAGACAGTCTCACTACGAAGTTTAGGCTGGTCTTAAGCTCACTATGTAGCCCAGGCTGGCCTCAAACTCAAAGTGATCCTCCTGCCTCAGCCCTTCCGAGCACCGGGATTAGAGGTGTGCACCACTAAACCCAACCTTTTTTTTCAGATGTTTGAAAAAGATGTCCTCTTTCACTATGGCAATAACAAGACTCATGAATGAAACTAAACTGAATGTTTTCTTCACATGAGCTCAACGGGAAGGACCTCAGATTGCAGAGTGGTGTTAGAGGTTTTGAGTCTATGTTTATTAGCTACATGTGTACCCTCTACCGTAACCTTGTACACTCCAGTTACAGAGATTGTTGTGTTCAGCACAGGAGGTGGAGCTTGAAGTCAGGGATGAAGGGCTGGGAGTTTGGCTGGGCAGGAGCCAGTCCTCAGGAATGGGTCAGTCGTGCAGAACAAACACAGAAAGGAAAGATCAAGCAAGGGAGTTTGCCAGGGAGTTTGTATGAAGACAGAAATCAATTGTGAAAGGCAGGTCCAGGAGGTGAGTGTAGACTGAGGATGTATAAGTGCCAGCCACAGGGATCAGGCCAACAGCTTTTGTCTTCCATCATGACTCAGTGTTGAAGTAAATCTCAGCCTAGAGATTCCAAGATTACTGGGAAAGCCAGAACACTGAGTGGATGTTTCAGGAGTGGGAGACATGCAGAAGTGTCTAGGATCAAATGGAAATACTGCTCTTAGAGCTGTGGTGGTTCCTAAGATCAACCAATGCAAGGTCAGTATAACTCAGTAGGCCGTACTTGCATTGTACAGGTGTAGCTAATGAGCTAAGTACTGTGTTCGTGTAATAATAAGCAGGTGACATATAAGTGATTCATCGAACAGATTGCTGCAGGAGTGCAGAGGAAGGAGTGGTCACTTATGGTCAGAACAGAGATTCTTATACACTAAAGTATTTGGAGTTTCAGAACAATTTTTTGGTGCCAACCTTTAAGGAATACTCTATTCCAGGCATCACCCTTGGTTAAAGCCCTTCAGACCTACTATTTAATCTGAGACATATCCCTTTATAGGCTATATGGAGAGTGTGAATAAAGAAAAGAAAATGACTGACATTTCATCCACAAAATCACACAGATTGAGAATACACTCTTGGCAATTTCAGGGTTCTCCCAGCTCTGAGAGTCTTGAGAAATAGTTGAAGCTTACAAAATTTCCTCCTGTTGACATTTAGCACACCGATGGTAACCCTGTCCTCACACATTACCTCTGTGTAGGAATGTTAATACTGTAAATCACATGCATTTTCCTAAAATACAGTCCTCGCACTTGGTTACAGGTGCCTCTGGGCGTCACCTGGCATGCCATCAATGTTGGTCTCAGGTGAGATGCTAAAATCTTCAGTACTGCCTCCCTTGCATGTGATCTTAGCTGTCCCACCATACCTTCTAAAATGATAGCAAAGGAGCTGTGGGTGGCATTTGTTTTTTTGTCATCTAAACTTATTGCCTCAAATATGGAATCTCTTAGAATTAGAGGTGATGTGACATGTTTTTAAACAGACAACCTCATTTAAGTTAACTGCTGGAGATACATAGTTCCTTCATTAAAGGAATTCCTAGTCTATAGAGATGGGCCAAAGAGAAAATTTTAATATATTATAAGTGCTAAGACAAATGTAAGATGCAACACCTCCTAAAAGAAGTAAGCTCCTCAATTAGTTGGGACCTTGAGGAAGGCTTCTGAGAGTTGATAAAGCTTGGAATGAATCTTTGGGGAGGACTCAGCCACACAGAGGAAATGTGGCAGGAAGCGGGAAGGAGTTCAAGCTGAGGGCGCCATGTGATTGTTGAATTCGTGGGATTTAAGTCAACTAATCCTGGACTTTATTCCTTAATATGTTTAGCATCACCCAAGAAAGTTGCTTTCCTCATTTCCGTGACAGTTGTGTGCAGTGTATAAGGACAGTGAAAGCCAGACATGGTGGTGCACACACCTGTAATCCCAGCACTCTCGAAGGCTGAAACAAGAGGATCACAAGTTCAAGCCCAGCCTGGGCAACTCAGCAACTTAGGGAGACTCTGTCTCAAAGTACAAAACAAAGAGCTGAGGAAATAGCTTAGTGTGAAGACCCTGGGCTTAATCCCCAGTAAACTTTCTCTTCCCCAAGTAAAAAATGGATAATGAGAAAAAGGAAACAGTTTAGGAACCACTAAAAAAAAAGAATATGCAAATAAAATATAAAGAAGGAAGAAAAGGAAACCAATATTTATTAAATGTCTATTATGTACCCAGTAGTTTTACAATCTCATTTAATGTCATTATTTCCAATTCATAAATTAAGAAAATGTAGCCTGGTGTGTTGGCGCACGCCTTTAATCCCAGCACTCGGGAGGCTGAGGTAGGAGGAGCGTTGTGAGTTCAAGGCCAGCTTGGGCTACAACGTGAGCACAAGGCCGGCCTGAGCTATGTAGGGTGACCCTGTCTCAGAAAACTAGGACTGGGAGTTTGGCTCAGCAGCTTAAGCACCTGCCTGGCAGGCATGCGGTTGTGAGTTCCATCCCCAATGCCACAAAAAAAAAAAAAAATTAAGAAAATGTAATTCAGAGATATAAATGAATTTCTTCACCCAACTTTAACTTTTCCTTCTTTCTCGTCTCCCATTCCCACTCTAATTCTACCCCAGACCTCTCTATCAAGTGACCATTGCCTGTTTACCACCAGTTTGGATCTCCCTCAAATGCTCTGAGTTAACCAGTTCAAAATGTTGCTAAGCATTTTCCTACCAACCTGCTCCTTTTCACTCACCATGGTGATTCCCCAACGTGCTCCAGCCCAAAAGCTGCAATCACTGCCTGACATTTTCCTCTTCCTCAGCCCCGCCATCAGTGCACCGCAACAGAGCTCAGATGTATTCATGTCTCAGCTTCCCTGCCACCATCCTCCATGCGGCCACCATCATCTGTCATCCGTTACTGCTGAAATAGTCTTCTGGTTTCTCTTTTCCTCTCATCCCAGCCTCTCCACCTGGCAGCCCAAGAGTCTTGTGAAGATGTGTGGCCTCGAGAGTCAAGCCCATAACCCTTAATTGGCAATGACCTGCTGCTATTTACCCTGACTCTCTCATCACGTTGGGGTCTTTGCATCTTACTCAGTCCACTGCCAACCCCCACTGCCTTGCATGGCTGGTTCCTTCTCATTCTTTAGGTTCTAGCTCGAGTGCCATTTCCTCAAAGAACGTTTCCCAGTCTATATGGGAAACTGTGGTACACATTTGAGTGCATATTTAACTGTTTAACATCTGTCTCCTCCACTAAGTGTCATGATTTGCAGGCTCCACATCTGCAGGTTCAACCAAATGCACTTCAAAAATATTTTCTTAAACAATTGCATCTGTTCTGAACGCACAAAAACATTTTTCTTGTCATTATTCCCTAAATAATACAGTATAGTAACTATTTACATTGTATTATAAGTAATCGAAATAATTTAAGTGTAAGGGAGGACGTGTATATGTTCTGTGCAGATACTATGCTATTTTGTGTAAGGGGCTTGAGCAGGAATGAGTTGCTAGTATCTGCAGGGGTCTAGAGCTGTCTCCCAAGAATGCCAAGAGATGACTCTACGGCCCTTGTTCCCTACTGAATCATCAAAACGTTGCATAGCACCAACCCACAGTAGGCATTTGTATGTTCTATTTTAGTAGGTTACATATATTTGTTAAAAAGCAGTACTAAGTGAACTTTTACTCTTCAGAATAAAGAAGAGCTTGAAATTTAACCCTCTTCTTCCTGATGTCAGAGCCTGTGTTCCTTCTTCTTCGCTGTACTCTGTTTCGATGGCTGAAATCTAACATGTGCCATGAGGCAGGCCTGGAGAGAAGGGACAGAGAGCCTTCAAAAACTTACTACTGCTAGGCATGGTGGTGCATGCCTGTAATCCCAGCACTCAAGAGGCTGAGGCAGAAGGATCATTATGAATTCAAGGCCAGCCTAGGCTACATAGTGAGTTCAAGGCCAGCCTGAAGTGCATAGTGAAACACTGTCTCAAAACACAAATAATAATAATAATAATAATCCTGATAGAAAGCAAACTCTTTGCCGGGCGTGGTGGCACACGCCTTTAATCCCAGCACTCGGGAGGCTGAGGTAGGCGGAGCGTTGTGAGTTCGAGGCCGGCTTGGGCTACAACGCGAGCGCAACGCCGGCCTGAGCTATATAGTGCGACCCTGCCTCAAAAAAGCCAGGGCTGGGAGTTTGGCTCAGTGGCTTAAGCGCCCGCCCTGGCAGGCGCAAGGCTGTGAGTTCAATCCCCGGTGCCGCAAAAAAAAAAAAAAAAAAAGAAAGCAAACTCTTTGAAGATGAGGGCCATGTTCTCACCATTGGTCAAGTCCTTATCACAACGAAGGTGCTCAGTAAGTAACGATGGAGAACACAAATGAACCAGGAGAAGTTGTGGGGCTCCTCCCACGAGTCAGTGGCAGAAGCACTGAGGGGCAGAGGGGCTACAAAAGCAGACTTGACAGAGAAGGGAGGGTTGGAGGGAAATGAAGATTTAGCTTGGGAAGGACATGCAGAGAAAGACAGTCATCAATAAGCCTGTTGTGTTTTTATACAATGAGAAGTTTGTTCATTCAGTCATTTATTTATTTAATCATTAATTTAGTCAACAAATAACTATTGAAAACAGTATATGTCAAACACTCTGCTAGGCACTGAATATATGATAACAAATCAAAGGCAAGAAAGGAAAATGAGTAAGAAAGCAGATATTAAAATGCAGTAAGGTTGGTGTCATTATCAGAGTTGGCACATGGTGCTGTGGGGCTTTAGAAGTAGAGGCAGTGAGACTTCCTAGAGAAAGTTAACACCTCGATTGCATCCTACAGAATGAGGATGTAGGTGCCAGCCTGAGCCAAAGCCAGAGAAAGGGTATTCCAAGCACAGGAAGTAGTGTGTGCAAAAGCCCAGTAGGAAAAGAAAGAAAGAAGTGTTCAGAAACCTATAAATAGTGCCACACAGTGGGAATAGCAGTGCTGGGAGCAGGGTGCTCCATGCAGCCTGGTAAGAGACCCACGCTGGGAGCCTCCTTTACATCCTTCACCTCTGTCTCTCCATGCAGAGAGAATAGACAGTGCCAAAATGAGGTTCGGGTGTTAGTAAGTCACTGTGGTTCACAGAAGGTGTAAGAGGGGAAAGTGAGGAGAAAGCAGAGTTGGAATCATAACATTGGGACAAATTGTTAAGAGCTATGTTTGCCAGAATAGAGTAGAACAACTTCTGGAGGGTGCCTGGTAAGCACTGAAAGGTTTTGGTTGGGAATATGGCAGTGGTGGGGACATGAGTGGGTCCATATATTAAACATAACCCTTCTGTGAAAAATGAGTCAGCAGAAATATGACCAGAAGACACTGTATTTTTTGCTGAGAAAGCATTCTTCAGATTGGAAAAAAAATAGAATAGTAAGAAAATACTGAAACCTAGCTCTGTGTGTGTGTATGTCTGTCTGTCTGTCTGTCTGTCTCTCTCTCTCTCTCTCTCTCTCTCTCTCTCTCTCTCTCTCTCAGTTGGTCTGTCTGTCTGTCTGTCTATAAGAAACTATTCCATGAGACTTGATTCCGACCTTTGTGGGACAACCGAATTCCTGGTGATTTGCCTCGTCTACCCGGTGGCTGCCGGCTTCCTTGAACTGACACATTGAAGTCCTGTCTTTTATCAATCTTAACCTAAAACTTTAAAGTCAAGCCTTCCCTTTTCCTCTTTCCCCTGATGAATTTAACAGTTCCATTCTCTGAGCTACATATCACACTGAACACAACAATCCCACTATAATTATGGTTCTTTTTACTTGTCTTCTAAACTAGACTAAACTGTCCTCAAGGTCCAATCCAAGGTTTCTGCTACCCTTGACATCAAGGTAGGAGTCGTAGTAAACAACAGCCGCTCAAAGACTACTGGATTGGAACTTCTTAGAATACTAGTAAACTGAGATAGTCTAATACTGTGAAATTTAATAAATGTAAATTTCTGTACTCGGGCTACAACTTCAGTTGCATCAGTACAGAATAGGAAAGCAAGGTGATTCTTTCAGCAGTCATCTCTTGAATATCAAGTCCATGCCAAGTACTGTCCCAACACTAAGGAGACACATTCTTTGCCCTCAGGGAGTTTATAATTTATCAGGATTACAGACTCTGACCAAGCAACCAAGTGAAAATGAAATTCTCCAGAGAAAAATAGTGTGGTGGAGACCTCACCTGGTCCAGACATCAAGCAGGAAAAGTAATATACATGCTGACCTGAAAGACTCATTTTCTAGGCAAAGTCAAGGGTTAGGGGGGCCTAGGGATAAGAGCTGGAGTCGTAGAAGTGATTTTTAGTGAATCTCTGTTCTATCATTACTCTTAGTAAAGGTGTGTTTGAGAAAATCTGAGAATGAAACAACAAAGTAAGGTGGCTACGACCTTAGGATTTACTAAAGAAAATCTTGTCTCTACTCTGCCCTGGCCAGACCAATTCTAGGGTGTTATATTCTTTTCTGAGGGCCACTCTTCAGAAAGAACTGTGACAAATATTTGCAAACATTTCCATATGGGAAACTCCATCACATAATGGAAAAACCATGGAATTTCTGAGTCAGATAGACATGAGTTTGAATTCCAACTCTACCACTTACTAGCTGAATTGGCCCAATCACTTAACTTCTCAAAGCCTCTTTTCCTATCTATAAAATAGAAACAATAATACCCAGAGTTCTGAAAGCTAAACAAAACAATATGAAAAATACCTAACATATTGCCTAGCACACAATAGGTACCCAGTAAATGTAAGTGCTACATCTATTAGAACTCTAGGCTATCTGAATTAAGGTTTCTCTTTTACTGAAGAAAAGAAAGACTGATTGAGGGGGGACAGGCAATAACTGAACACAGCACAGTGCTGGGCTCTATGCATGGACAGGGAGAAGCAAACAGAACTTGGTCCAAGGTCTAAACCAAGAATTTCCCTCCTGGCAAAGGGCCTTGTATGCCTGATCTCACCTTCCAAATAGGTATGTAACACCTGGGAACCACCTCTGATCATGTACCCATTTTGGAAAAGAAGAAACCTATGGCTTGGTTTAGAATTTGCTCACAAATTTAAACAACCACTGAGAGCCCACTATTCACAAATAGAGGCTTGGGCAAGTAGGAGTGTGCGTGTATGCGTGTGCAGCCACAAATGCGTGTGCACACTTAGGCACGCAACAAAGCCAAAACAAAGCACGTACCCGTGCTGGCCTTGGAACTTGGCAGTAACAACCACACTAGCCCATCCAGTGGGTAGCCTTGGGTATGGTAGGACCAGGAAGGGAGAAGAAAAGGGAGGGATGAGGAAGAACATATGTTCAAAAATAAACACTGCCTCCTGCTAAATGGTCTAGAAAGCATCTGTAAGAGGGGCTCTGGGCTATGGGGTTTCTGAGGATGGTTAGTGCGGGAATGTTTTGTCTGTCGAGTTGGGGCTGGGGGCTTCCACATCCTGCCCACTGCCACATCTGGGGAAGTCATCTGTGCTGGGCTGATGGCTCCCTGAGCTCTCCTGCTTTAATGGCTCGTGGTGCCGCAAGAAGTGGCCCCGTAATGGCCATTCCAGGCTGCCCTGGGGAAGGGTCGGGGGGCAGGCCCCAGGCAGCCTGCTTGCTTTCACCGCACCAGAAGTCCTGCACCACCTTTTGCCCTTCCTTGCCTAGGTGAGCAGCCTGGGGAGGAAGACCTCCAGCTGCAGGGAGGCCGCAGGACTAGATGGCTGGGCTGGGAGGGCGCTGGCGTTGAGTGGGCCAAGGCGCTGTCCCACTCCTCCTGGCTGCCCATCCCCTCGCTAATGCCCTGGCTTCTGCGTCCATCATCGTCTTCTTTCTTCTGGCACAGCTCTGTCTCATCTTTGTGCGAGTGAAGGAGGTTGAGGGTTATGGGGTCACTTCCAAGAACAAGCAGTGCAGAAAGGGCAGGCACGCAGCGTATCAAAGGAACTTCACCCTGCGAAGCATGATATTAGGAACTGTGTTAAAGGAGAAAGCAAAGAGACACGCTGAGGGGTTCTAGGAGCTCCTGCACTTGCTGTGTCCCTCAAGGCCCGAGAGGACCCCCTGGTGATCTCTGCTGGCCCAGCCTAGACAGCCCCCGGCCCGGTCGGAGCCCCGGTCAGAGCCGCGCACCACAGGTGCAGACAAACCTGTGGCCAGGGTACTCTGGCTGGGGTGCTCTCATGGCAGAGTTCCTGGCCTTGAGACAGCCCTGGAGAAATACCTGGGCACACACGTGTAGACACACCTGCAGGTCGCGGGTACTCCGCAGCGGGCTGTGGCTTGGGAGGAGAGGCTGGGCGTCCCTCACCTGTGCCTGGCAGCGACCCGGCTGGAGTGGCCAAGGCGCAGGGGAGAAGCCGGGAGGCTGGGCGGGGCGCTTGCGCTCTCGCAGCAGCCCCGGGGCCAGGGCTCGTAAAGCTGCAGGTGTGAGGTGTTGTTATTTAGTCTAGAGCCTGGTATGTGACAGCCCCGGCCCTCACTGCTGCGGACTGCCGCCGCCGCCGCCGCCTCTGCTGGCCAGATAATTAGTCCATTACGACTCTCCCACCTCGGGGCGGGGGGCGGCGAGAGCCCACCCTCGGTCCCCTTGTAATTCAGCTTCCTGTGTTTTATGGACGCGGCTGTGGGGGCAGAGAGAAAGGCCGTCCCCAGGCTGGGCCAGCCCCTTCCTCCGTGCCCAGCACCCCCCCAACCCTGGTTGCTGTGGCGACCAAATGTTATTTCCCAGCTTTGTATTCGAACTAATTTGTAAAGTTTTTTTTACATCTCTTACCTGCCTGAAAAAAAATGAATGCGGGTCGGGTGTATCTCTTCCCCTGTCTTGCTCGCCGTCTCTTCCTCAGCATCTCTCCTCTGTCTCTCTCTATTTTTATTACACGCTTATCGCCTTTTTCCCTCCTGCTTTTGAAATTGATTTCCTTTCCTTTCTCCCCCTATTCAGGACCTAAACGCTGAATGTTCGATATTTCATTTGAGACCGCTAATCGCATTACTGCCCTTGACGTTTTACAGATATCATATTATGGGCGCAAATTTGGCAAATTATTAGCGCTGTAATGTATAGCTTGTCAGAGGTATTTAAGACGCTAAGAGCCCAAGGCTTATCGGGGTTAGCAGAGAGCCCTCGTTGAGCTTTTGAAATGCAGAGAGCCAGTTATAAAACACACTGTGACTCTCTCTTCAGCTGGTGAAAAAAAGGAAAAAAGAAAAAGAGAAAGAAAAAGAAAAAAAATGTCACCCGTCTATCAGAGGCTTCCAGGGCTGATAACAAGCAAAATTCTTCTCTGTGGGTTTCACTAGAAATGTGAGAAGCTTTTAAAACATTTCTCAAGCTGTCTGGAAAAGAAAAAAAAATCTTTATTGAAAGGATGTAGCAATCTTTTTTACTGTGGCCTATTTATCTCTGGGGAAAAAGCTGTAACAAGAAGATCCCCTACTGGTCATCAGCGCATCAGGCCTGCCTGGTTCTGGTGCAGGACTTTGGTGTGGCGGCTGGCTGAGAGGGAGTGGGGCCACTCTTGGCAGGCAGGGGAAAGGCTGCTGGCCACTGCACACCCTGCTGGAAGGTGGCATCCAGCACACCTCGCCCTGGGCACAGCAGACACATCTCATCTAATCCTTTCTGAGTGAGTGGTTGATTGAACCAACCAACCCACAAGCAAAACAATTCACGGTGCCTTGAAACCACTACCTCACCTGGGCCAGCCGGACTGTACCCCACACCACTGGCCCCACTGCTGACCCTGCACTGGGGTCTGTCTGCACTGGGGTACGCTCACTCTCATACAGCATCCCTACTCTTCTGGGGCTGTGTGATCCTCTCCACCCTGCTGACACGTCATCTGCTGACATCACCCCTCTGTTCAGCACCTGGCTCAGTGTCTCCCCTACTTCCCCCTATTCCTGCTTTCATCCTGGAAAGTTCAACATCCACATGAACCATCCAAATCCTCTGTTCCAATATCTTTTACCCCTGCAGAAGAAGTCTGTGGGAACACAGCCCCACGCCCTGGACTGAGGCTAATCATCTCCAAGAAGTTCTTCCACTTAGAACTTAGGAACTTAGGACTCTCACTTTCTAGCCACAGCCTTGCAGTCTTACACCTGTCCTGCTTTCTTATTCCCACTGAATCTGGTCTCTGGCCTCACTTAAACCCTTACACCTCTGGGCCATTCATAATCTGACCAGCCCATCATTCCCCACCTAGCTTCGCTTTCTTTCCT
This sequence comes from Dasyprocta punctata, assembly GCA_004363535.1. Taxonomy (NCBI): domain Eukaryota; kingdom Metazoa; phylum Chordata; class Mammalia; order Rodentia; family Dasyproctidae; genus Dasyprocta; species Dasyprocta punctata. The sequence continues at coordinate 5,241 of RJWM01026067.1, read as the reverse complement.
ACCCAACCTTGACCCTTTGATCAATCTATTTAAAGAGTTTTTCCATGCAATTGCCTTACCTTTTGCCTTTCTTTCCCACCTATTTGCCAACCTCAGATCCCAAATCTATAGAAGTGTTTGCTTTTTCCTCTACTCTGGCCTGTGATGACTGACTGAGAAATTTACATCACCATTCTAGGCTAGTGTCAATTTTAGCCAGCCCCATCCTTTCCTTCAGCCCATCATCTATTGTCTTTCCCATTTCCTGCAACACATGTTTTGAACCTTGCCCTCTCTTTCAAAAATCTCCTTAGCTGCCTCTCTTTACCTCATTCTTTATGGACACCTTCATTTCCTGCATTTCAGAGGAAATTGAGGCCAACAGGCTCAATGCTTCCCTTGGCTTTCCCCTTGGCCCTGGTGGTCATCTTCACTGTTTTACACCTGAACAGTAGTCCTGCCACCTGCACCCATCACTTCTTAAAACCTTAAGCCACCATCCCTTGTGTTTTAAATTTCTCTCTTCCCACCAATGTCATTTTCTCTTCCTTCATATACTCTGAGCTCGCCCCCTCTAAACATTCTTTTAATCTTAACTTGCAGCCCCATTCCTGCCCCTGCTTCCTCTTTCTTCTTACTGATAGGCTTGTTGGAAACGATCTTACACTGATTGCCTTCACCTGCTCACCTCCTAGCCCTGCAGCCCATTATAGAACATGTTCTATCTCACTGCTTCACTGATAGTTTGATCACTTTTCCCTATTTCAGATCCTCATTTTCTTAGCTCTTCCATTCATTTCTTCAGGTCTTTTCTGCTGCTTTTCATTCCTGTTCCCAGCTTCAGTGTTGCTGCTGCTCAGATAACTTCATTTCTTTGTTTCTGCCCTGGGGAAGTTCATCCTACCTGTGGTTCCACTAAACACCGATGACTGGATGTTGACAGTTGGAGCCATAACCTCTCTCCCAAGCTTCGTGCCCTTATTCCAGCTTGCTATCTCCCTGTGAATCCTTGCAAAGAACTTCAGACTGAACATATTCAAGACTGACATCATCACATTTTACCTAGCCTGCAGCTTTAATGATCCCCAAGCACCATCCAACCGAACATAAACACAGAAACCTGGCTCGACCAAGATGGTTCCCTCTTTTCTTCCCTTTTATCTGTCCTCTTTCACCTAAAAATGAAATAAAATCATGGGAGAGGGGAGAGTAGAAATTTCTTGCCTTACATCTATGCCCAAATAAATTCCAGATGAGTTTTAAATTTCCCTCCTCTTACCAGTGCCTTTCCTCCTGCCTTCAAATAGCCTCAGATCTCTTTTATTTGTTCTTTTTTTTTTTTTTTTTTTTTTTTTTTTTTTTTTTTTTTTTTTTTTTTTTGTTTGTTTTCAACACAGGGTTTCACTATGCAGTTCAAGCTGGCCTTGATCTCACTTTGTAGCCCAGGCTGGCCTCAAACTCACAATGATCCTCCTGTCTCAGCCTCCCTAGTGTTGGGTTTATAGGCAGGCACCACCACACCCAGCTTTCTTTAAATATTCTTTTAGTCTAAACTTGCAAGACCAACACACTGCCCCCATCTTCCTCTTTCTCCTTACTGATAAACTAGTTCAGTAAATTTTTTCAGAAAAGTTAATTGCGAATCATGAAGCCATAGCCAGATCTATTTTAGACACTGAGATGCTTCTGGTTCAAAAATGCCATTCTGGCTATCATGACTTTCCCACAGCAGGCCCATCCTGCTCTGTTCAGGGTGTCCTTTCACACAGCCCAAGCTCACTTTGCAGAGCCAGTTTCTCCCTCACATTTCACTTCTACTTTTTCAATCAACTTTGTCATTGCTAGAAAGAAATAAAGAAAGACAGACACAGAGAAAGAAGTCACCAAAAATGTTAAATTACTATACCACAACAATGAAAATGCTACCATAAGCAAAACTAAATGGTAAATGCTGCCTGAGAAACAAAGATTTGCAGTAAATACAGCAGAACATTGTATATTCTTAATAAGTAAAGAGTTTTTGTAAATCAATAAAAGGAACTAATGGCAATGTAAAATAGAGTAAGGCATGAACCAGCAGTTTATAAAAGAAATATGAAAGTCTTTAAATCAATGTAAGTGGTACAAATAAAATAAATGGGAATGTTTTTGTCTATGCTAATAGGCAACTTTAAAATTTTTTAATTCAGTGTTAATTAAGGGAGAGTTATACAGGCATTCTTATATACTGTTAGTAAAAGCATATATTAATATAACCTTCCTAAGAAGCAGTTTTGTAAAATGTAGCAAAAGTTTTAAAATATTAATGTCCTTTAGTAATTTCCTTCTTGGAATCTATTCTAAAAAAATAAAAAATAAAAAAATAATTGGAAATGTAGTCAAAGATTTATGCATAAGGATAATCATTTCAGTATTATTTATAGCAAGGACAGGCTAAATATTTGACAAGAGGGGAAAGATTAAATAAATTATAGCATAATCTTATGTGCAACCACAATCGTGTTTTAAAGAATAAATCATGCTTTTGAAGAATATTTTAGCAGAAATCCTAAAATAATGTTAAGAAAAAAACATGCATAGAAAAAAAGGAATTACACTGATATATTAATAGTGGAATTATAGTCACTTAGTTTCTTTAGAGTTCTCTTGGTTTTCCAAATTATATACAAGGGATATTTATTAGTTTTATAAGCAGGAAAAATGATATTTAGGAAAAAATAATTCTGATTATATAATCATCATTTATCCTGCAGTGCTGTACTTCTACTCTGCTGGTCTCATTCTATTCCAATCCTTCCTTACACCCCAGCCTGTGATCTTTTGAAAACACAGATGTGACTGGGTGTCTCCCCTGAGATTTCTTCCATGCTTCATGTAATCTTTAAACCAAATTCAGGGTCAATGAGTTGCACTAAGGGCTTCACAGTCCAGCCCCAAACTATTTCCTCAGTCTTATTTTCCATACACCCATCTTCCCCTGGGCACGTCCTGCTTCTGCATGATTCCAGGGTTGTGCACACCTAGATCTTCCACCTGTTGTCCTTTTGTGTCCCTCTTCCACATAGTAAGAGGATTTCTTCAAAACCCAACTCCATTGTCACCTCCCTGGTGAGACTCTCCCTGTTGCGAGCACTTAGTTGTTCTCACTGATGTGTCCCAAAGCCTTTGGCAGACCTCTGCCAAAACGGTTAACCCCAATAGACTGTAAGACCTCAGAGGCCAAAGTCTTTTCTTCTTTTTTGCTTATTTTCTGAGCACCTAGCAGCTGATGTTTAGTGGCTATTCAATGAGTGATTACACTAAGGATTTCTGACTCTGCCTTTCCAGTATGACAGAGAATCAGAGGGAGAGACCCCCAATAGCCATGGCATTTCCCAACAGAAGAACCCTTGAAGATCATCCAGGGGCTGGAGATGAAGCTCAGTGGTAGAATGCTTGTCTAGCATGCATGAAAGCCCTAAATTCAATCTGATCCCATTCTCCATGTTTGAATTTTCCCCATCAGACCAATTATTGAGTCTGTTTGAATACTGGGTGAGCCTATCTCTCTTCTAAGCAATCCTTCTTTGGGTATCTTCTGATTGTTAAAAAATACTTTCTTAAAATGAACCGAAATCTTACAATATGCCTAAATTAGCTTTAATTTCCCCAACTGTTCTTGGTTTTCCTCATGGGGGACTTAAAGGAGTTGGCACTCTTAAAAAAAAAAAAAAGAAGTTGGCACTCTACTCCTATCGGCCCTTGATAAGTTTGGTCTTTACAAATTGACAATTTGCACTTTCTTTCTGTGACACTGAGTCCCCTCTCCCTGGTGGTACTCTTTGAAGTTAGAATGCTTGATCACTGTCTCAGTTTTTATTAGGTGCTGATGGTTCATAATAATGTTTTACATATGTAAAAACTTAGTAGCTTACAAAAGACCTTCACATATAATATTGTTTTGCATTCTCAAAGATTGGTTCCACCAACCAGAGGTGCCAAGCCAGTGCAGAGCAGGATGAGCCTATCCTTGCCTTCCAAATGCCACTGAAGGTCACATGAGACACTGACTCTTAAGGAGCTTACTGCCCAGAGCCCCTGCTTCTCTGCAGCTGAGTCATGTCTCTTCCATCTTCTTCTTACACTGTTGAGTTTTTAATGTCCAATTTCAGACCTTTGCACTTACTATTGTTGTCTTCTACTAATACTTACTGCACTCCTACTGTGTACCAGAGGTAGATACCAGATATGTGCATACATTGATATATTTTATCACTATATAATATTGATATGTTTTTTCCTTGTTAAAACTATGGGTGGACATTATTGTTTCTGTTTTATAGGTGGGAAGCTGAAGCTGAGAAAAGTAAGCAATTTTCCCAAAGTTAAATGAATAATGTATAAGGGGCAAAGTTGTTTTCTGATTTCAAAACCCATGCCTCTTCTTCTCTTTTTAATTACAATGATATACCTTTTGCAGAGGAAGAAGGAATAGGATGATGTTACTTGAGTCTTATGTGATTAAGGCTGTGTTAGGAGCACTGCATTCATGATCCCACTTAATCTCTACAACAACCCTTTTTTTATTTATTTAAGAGAAAAAAAGACACAGAAAAGAAAAACAAAAAGCATAAGAGAGAAACAACAGCAACAACCAACCCAAAACAATAACAGTATAGGTTTTCAAAACAAGATGATAGGAATTTGACAATGGATGTAGTATTGCATATTGTTACCTTCAAAAGGGTTGCTTAGATTACCAGATATAGACATACAAAATTGATCTAATCATATGAGTATTAACTGTTCTTTTCCAAGAACTAATACATTTAGCAGTATAGTCATCTTAGCTATCTTATTTATATATATACAAATTTATGTCTTTTTCCTTTTCCCTTCTTTCTTTCCTCCTTTCCCCAACCCAGTTACTTTTACTCTTTGAGCAGTTTCTTACCCTTACACAATATTTATTGTAGATTTTGGATCATATTTGCTCTTTCAGTTTCTTACACTAGGGAGACAATACGGTTTTTACACATGTGAGTTTGATTTATTTCACTTATGAATATGGTCTCAAGTCTCATCCATTTACTTATAAAAGCCTCAATGCAATCTTTCTTTATAGTTGAGTAGTACTCCATTGTATAAAAATACCACATCTTTTTTATCTATTCCTCAATTGATGGGCATTTGGGTTGTTTCCAAGATTTGGCTATTACAGATTGTGCTGCTATAAACATGGGTACACATATATCACTGTGGAATGATGTTTTCAGTTCTTCT
>RJWM01026066.1:0-28545 GCA_004363535.1 Dasyprocta punctata | reverse complement strand
AAAAAAAAAAAAAAAAAAAAAAAAAAAAAAAAAAAAAAAAAAAAAAAAAAAAAAAAAAAAAAAAAAAAAAAAAAAAAAAAAAACAAAGGCAACATGAAGGAAAAGACGATAGCATCTTTGTAAGAGTTTGAATTAAAGGCAAAATACAAGCGAAAGTAAATTATACCACTATTTAAAAGAAACAGGGCGGATTTTTCTAGTATGCAAAGACTTCTTTTAAAAATATAAATATGAACAAGGCAATACAAAAAACTGGCAAATGATGTAAGTAGGCACATAGAGCACACAAATACTAAGGAGAACAACGAATATTTTTGTTTGATTGTTTTGGGGCTCTCAATCTGAAGTGGTGCAGAGAAAATGAGAACAAGAGAGATAAGGAGGAGGCTTTTAATGCAGAGGGCATGGGACAGCTTTAGGGGTGGGCGTGCTGGTGGTGGTGGTGAGAAGCTCTCAACAAGAGCAAAGAACTGTAGCTACCTTTAGCAACTTTAGCTGGGGGAGGAGTCTGGGAGGTGGGCAAAATGGGAGCTGTTAATATGTCTATTAACAGCTGATTTGAAGGAGCATCTATCTGCCTGTGTAAAGCAGGAGACAGAAAGATTTACTGGGGTCTGGGGGTGGAGGCTTCAGGGGTGGTGGAGTCTTAGGATTGGAGAGGGCTCGGCGCATGCACCAAAGGGGAGCGGGAGGCTTATCTCTGGAATGAGAAGGAAAACATAGAGTTTACTCTTGGAGAGCTAAGTTGTTTCTCTAGGTGCCATGTCCTTCTCTAGCCATGTTCTGTTGACAAGGTCCAAACATGGAAGAAGATAGATCTTCAAGGAGGACGTCTTCTAAGAAAAGGTCGCAGCATAAGAGTTGGCTTTGTGGGAATGGGTTAATGCTTCTTGGGAACTATTGTGTTAACTTGTGGTCTGATCCAGTTCAGAAAATTTTTCTTCTTTCTTTCTCATGCACAAAATCAGTAAACAAAGTATGGAAACTCTCTAAGAACAAAGGGATAGTTAATAAAATGTTTTTCTACAATTAATGGTGTAATGGTCTGACACCAAGTTGGACCAATGAGACCAAGGTCAGATTAGAAGTTTGGGACCCTTTAATGATAATGATAATGACCAGCTGGCTGGGGCTATCTGGGAACCTCCATGCAGAGAGGCCGATATGTTACTGTTTTGAAAAAGACAGGGTAGATAACACATCACAGGGGGACAGGGAGGCTAAATCAGGGCTGAATATAATCTTGTGTTTTGCAGGCTTTTATATAGGCTACCACAATGGAGCATTTATTAATAGCCAAAACACGCTTCAAGGTCTTTAACTAAATTTAAACTTTCTGCCTATGCTGACGAATCATGTAACTACAGAAACCATGTTATCATAGAAACACCTGTTAATTTCATTCTTTTTATCTCAACTTTCAACCCTGGCCAAAAAAGAAACTATATAATATTCTGTTAGAGGTTACAATAAACGAAGCAGATTCAAGCAGTCTCTGAGCTGTTTGTGTGTCTGTTCTCCATGCGCTGAAACTCAGCCCATCTTTGGGGACTTTGTGGATCTAGCCTGGCTGGACCAGTACCAAGTTGGGGGGATATCAGGTTACAGATAGCTAAGCCCCAGGCTAGCAGAACCTATCAATTTTTTTTTCCCAGATTGCTAAAAACAAAATAAAGGGTGATACTGGAGTGTGTGGAGATCCAGGCACATTTTTATACATTTTTAGGAACAAAGCTCTAAAGCCAGGTGTGGTGGCACACTCTTGTAATCCCAGCACTTGGGAGGCTGAGGCAGGAGAATTGTATGCAAGTTTGATATCAGCCTGGGCTACAAAGTGAGCCCAAGGCCAGCCTGAACTGCATGGCAAGACCTTGTCTCAAAAATACAAAAAATAATAAAATAAAATAAAATAAAAATAGAAACAAACATCTAGTAGAATTAATATGTCCATATCCCTTGATGCAACAACTTCTTGAAATCATCCATTTAGTAATGCTTACACAAAGCACATATACAAAGAAATATGGTTTATTTAAGCAGGGAAATCTTAATTTTTATGTCTAAACCAAGTGTGGTGGCACATGCCTGTAATCCCAGCACTTGGGAGGCTGAGGCAGAGGAAATGCTGAAAGTTGGAAGGCCAGCCTTGGCTACATAGTGAGTTTAACATCAACCTGAACTACATAGCGAGACCCTGTCTCAAAAAAAAAAAAAAAATTATGTCTATTCATAAAATCTGTTTTTACAAATTAAAAGATACCAAAGTTATATTTCACATAAAAATAAATTAACAAATAGTATGTGGCCAACAATTTGGTAACATAATACCCTCTGATGTGGTTATAGTAATTTTTTTTTTGGTGCAGGGGTGAATGCAGAGCCTCATTCATGCCAGGCAAACACTTTACTGCTAGGCCACATTGCCAGCCCCACAGTGACTGTCACTTGGGGAAAAAGTACAGACACTGCACTTACTATGTCATATTTCTACATTTCTATAAAGTTTTATTTTTTTTTTACAAAATGTTTTACTAGTACAAATAATAGTTTTTTAAAAACCCAATTTATTCATCATAACTTTTATTTTTTTTCCTGTTTAGAGAATATCATCTTTAACTGTTTTCTGGGGTCCTATATGAGGGTGGCTGAGCAGGTCCTCCCCACTGGGAGCACCAAGTGAGCTGGGGACTGCATCCAGACCTGGTGTTGCGCCACAAGGAGTCATAACCCTTCCTGTGAGTGCCAGCTCTGGGACTACCTGGACCCTAGAGCCTGGAGCTTGCATAGCGTCGCTGCCTCCTGGGGTGTGGAGTGAAGCCTCCACCCTCTCTGAGACCCCAGTGTGCACAGACTCAAGGCACACATGGGGACTGTGTGTGGAGGATAAACCAGGTAACCAGAGCAGAACTGACAGCCTATGTGCAAAAATCCTGTGACCTTCACTTCTCACATCCTCTGAGACCAGAGACCAGAGTGGGAACCATAGCCTGCTTGCTGCTTCCTTGATCCTCCAACATAAGCCCAGACAACTCCTGCAGATACTGCTCTCCTCTTTGTGATCTCTGTCTCACCCTGAGCAAAGAACTCAAGTTTGAGCTGGTGACACTCAAGGCTGACAGCTGGTAAATAACAAAGCTGTGCTTTGCCTTTTTGTGCTCATGCTCACAAGAACAAGACCCTCCAGACTGGCTATACCTAGGGAGGAGTACAGGGAAAAGAAGTCTTTTCTCCATTATCTCCTGGGGCTGGTGTGAATGGGCACTGGACAGATCTGTAGTTATAACCATCCCTGTCATCTTCAGAATCCCATTCCTGAGGGCTGATAGAAGCCCTGGGGGAGATTACAGGCGCACATATAACCCTGGGCCTCAGTACCAAGTTGTTGCACTGTGGGTTCATTGCTCTCCGGTGCCACAAAACTATTTGGCTTCGCCAACACAGGGCTCAGGGGCTACTTCCAGCGGCTTGGCAAAGACGCTTTCAGCAGCAGCCTTGTGGGCCTGGAAGGTACAGTGCTGTGGGGTGGTTGTGGATCTCACCATGATAGTGAAATGTTGGCTAATTAGCCTTCTAACAGGGTGATATACTTCTCTTTAGCCTCACCACCTTTTCTTCAAAGTTAACATACAAATACTGTCTTACTCCTAGCACTGAAAAAGGCTGAGGCAGGCAGATCACTAAGTTCCAGTCCCACCTGTGCAACTTAGCAAGACTTTGTCTCAAAACAAAGAATAGAAAGGGAAGGGGATGTTGCTCAGTGTGAAGGCCCTGGGTTCAATTCCCAGTACCACAAGGACAAACAAAACATGCTAAGATATTTCTTTCAAAGTCTCTTAGTGGAAGATTTGGTACACTTTCACACTAGATAAGGCCTTTCATATTGTGGTCCTATTTAAATGTTATAATGTAAAAATTAGGTAATGAGGAATATTTAAACCTATATAATCACTTTTAATTCTAACATTAATGAAAGAAAATGTGTCTCCCCAAACAAATAAACGCAGCAGTTTACTTTTATATCTTGAAAATACTGGTAGAACTCCCAACTGTCACAGATCCCATCCACCTCTAAACTCTTTCAGATACTGTCACTGCACCTCTCAGTCTTTTTTGAAGAGGAATGCAACCAACAACAATGAAATATATTTGAGTACTAACTCATCCCTCGTCCACAGTTGGCCAGTAGCCAGAAAACGCTGTAAGTTTCTCTTTCAGGAGAGCTCCCTAAAACTAATTTCTATCAACCTAGTCCAGCAAGACACCAAAACACATGGTAGAGGGCAGTAAAAGCCTGGTTATGCTACAGAGTCCATCCTACGAACTATGAGGCTTAATGTAATTTGAAATTCTTTCCTCGTCCCAACTTAATTTTTTTTTTTTTAAGACAGGGCCTCACTCTGTAATTCAGGCTGGTTTTGAACTCATCATGTAGTCCAGGCGAGCCTCAAAATCATGGCAATCCTTCTGCTCCAATCTCCTAAGTGCTGGGGTTACAGGCCTGCTCCACATCTCTGGATTGTGGTCTCATCTTGGATGCTTTTCCAATTACGCTTACTTCCTGGTGTGATCTTTTGGCCTCCTATCGGAACTATGTATGTCTTCTTGTTTGACATGATGAACCTATGACCATCATACTTAATTCTGTAGTCTTCATTTCTTGGTGGAATGTTCTGTAGGCAGCGTGCAAGACCTTTCACTCCTTGGCCTGGGGATATAGCTCAATGGTAGTGCACTTGTGAAGCTCTGGTTTCAATCCCTAGCATCACAGCAGGAAAATTTTTACTCATGAGCTTAGTCTACTTCTCTGTGAAGAATAAATTAACTAGGAGAACGACCTAGGGCTGATGATCAGTCTCTTTACCTGAATTTTACTTTTCTTCTCACACACAGTTATTTCCCAGGACAGTCTATGTTCCCTACACCCCCATTGCTATGGACTAATCTCTTCACAGTCTTCCATGATTCTATTCTTCTAGTTTGACTTCAGCAGTCAGTGACAAACTAATCCCAAGTCTCATAGAAGGCCTGAACATAGATGAAGACCATATATGGAACAGTAGCCCTGAGAATGAGAAAAAATCTACTGGTCTTTGTCATTAATCTCATTCAAGGTGTTTCTTATTTAACATTTTTCACATTTTGCTTTTTCCTCAGCATTTCCACATGAAGTTTCTCACGTTAGTAGGTTTTCTCGAATATGAATTCTCTGATGTTGACTCAGGTGAGAGCTCTGACTGAAGGCTCTCCCACACTTGCTGCATTCATAGGGTTTCTCTCCAGTGTGGGTTCTCAGGTGCCGAATAAGGTGTGTGCTCACCCGGAAGGTTTTCCCACATTCACTGCATTTATACGGTTTCTCTCTGGTGTGAATTCTTTGATGCTGGACAAGATGTGAGTTCAGGATAAAGGTTTTCCCACATTCTTTGCAACTGAAGGGTCTTTCCCCAGTGTGAGTTCGCTGATGTCTAATGAGATCTGAGCTCTCCCCAAAGCCTTTCCCACATTCATTACATTCATAGGGCTTTTCTCCAGTATGGATTCTCTGGTGTCTAACAAGCTGTGAGCTATGCCTGAATGCTTTTCCACAATCACTACACTGATGGCTTTTCTCTCCGCTGAAAATTGCTGCAGGTTTAATAAGGTTTGGGCTCCTAAAAGAGTTTCCATAGTGGTGAATTTGTTCTCCAGGACAAATTCTTTGATGCTTAAAATCTGAATTCCATTTGAAACTCTGGTCATAAGCATCACGTTTACAAGGTTTCTGGTACGTGAATTCATTGGGGTTCAGATTCAAACTTCTCTCACATCCATGTTGTCTTATTTCGCCTGTGAATACTGTGAGTATATTTTTGTGGGTAAGGATTTTACTAAAACTTCCATCTTGGGAAGATGATGGTCTCTGAGACTCATCAGGTTCTTTTTCCTTTTGCTTCTTTACAGACTTACAGATGTCCTGAGGCTCAGCAAATTCTTCTGATGTATATTCTGAGACTCTTCCTGATTTAATTCTCTGCAATTTCGTATCTTCATAAATGTCCAGTTTAGGCATGGATTCACTGTTTTCACTCTCACTATCTAAAATAATAAAGAAAAAGTAAATACCACCCATTTGCTGAACTGGAAGAAGATGTTGGCTTATGCTCAAGATAGTTATGTGTTGATACTTCATTTGCCCACTTTAAATATGTAGCCTTTCATATGGGAGGATGAAGGACAGTATACAGGGGAAGAAACAGGCACAGGTAAGGAATTCATGCATCAATCAGACAGAAATCCAAGGATGAGCAGATAATACAGAAATGACTGCAAAGAGAATAATCATAAGCAAGAATGCAGAGGGCAGGAGATAGAGTAAGGATGAACTACGCAACATGGCCAAACAGATCTTGGGGCTTTGGGTCTTATGTATGTCTGGTGTTAAGTTTAGAGATAGAAAAAGTGAGACACTACTTCAAAGCAGGAAGAAAGAACACAGGAGAGAAAAGTAAGGGATTAACTTACTCTGAGTTATGTATATGTGGAGGGAAAAACTTCCATCAATAAATCCATCATCTATTTTTTCTTTATATTTCACAGCTAATCAATTCTCCAAGTTGTCATGACTTTGTGCTAAATATCCCTAATATATATCCTTTACAATTCTGCTAGCATTCCCAAAGGCTGAAACCTTACCACTTCCTATCTAGATGCCTCTAACAACCTCTTTGCTGTTTTAACTGTGCTTTTCTTTTTTCTAGTCATCTTAAGTAACCTCAACAGACTGTCATTAAACACTGTTACCCTTTTGTATCCTATTCAGAAGTGTTCAGTATCTTTTCTTCTGCCTTAAGTCTAAATATCCCAGCATTTCTATGATACCTATTTTGACTTAGTCCTTACAGATCAAGTCCTTATGATCACATCCTATAGTTCTAGCTCATGGCTACACTGTGCTGGAATCAAGGAGCCCCTCTTCTTTATATTGGGTTTCTTTTTTGTAGAATATGCTAGAGCAAGAAAGAATGCTTGGGGGGCTCAGGGTGAGAGAAAATTTCAATTTTATGGGTAGAAGGAAATGTTTTCAGAACAAACATGAAAGCAGAGTCTGTGATGATTAATTAAAAATGAATAGTTACGCTATTCTTAGGTTTATTATTGAGACCACTTACACCTAAGGCGACAGTGCATCTACCATATGAACTTTTGGAAAAGACGAATTTTAAAACAGATGATTATTCTGTGAATGTAGTCTCTAGAAGTATGGCTATCTATAGAAACTTAGAAGAGCTTTATAAAACCAAAAGTACAATATAAAAGGCAATAATGTGGGTCAGATTCTATGCACCTGCAAATTATGTTCTATTTCAGCATATCAACATGTACCTGTCTCTCTCTCTAGCTGTTGTTTTCTACTAATGTGTTCTATTTCTGTCCACTTGTTTTGTTTTGTTTTTGCTTTTGCTTCTTTTCTTTCTATGACATTTCCTCAACTCATTCAGTTTTCTTTTCCTTAATTTGGTCACAACACAACAATATCTGTGTTTTGGAAATATTTTGGACAAGGTGTAAAATTATCTTTTCTCCTCTCAATTGGCCAAAGACCTTAGGGAACCAGTCCTCTGTCTGATTGTGCAATGAAAGAAAGGACCACCTACAGTTACTAAGACTACTTGGAGAAGGCAGAGTCACTTTCCTACTTCTTCAGTGACATGTATCACATGGCGTACGGTGCGTTACCCCTTACCACAGTCCAGGAGGAGCTGGGGTTCTGAAGAACCATATTGGACTTTGGACTCTGCTAGCTGAAGCTGGACGTTAAGTGCTGGTACAGGAGGCTGTAGCCTTTTCCTGAATATTTTGTGTCCATGTCTAAATCCTTGTTGACGGGATGGAACCTGAGAAAATTAAAGTGCACTTGGGTTTACAAGAAATCTCTATTGGAATTAAATATCTAACAACAAAGACAACTTCTTTTGGAGAGGAAAGAATAAAGTTCGAATCAGTTGACCAGGGTAGTATGGTCCAAACAGACGGGAAGAGAGACACAAATGCATATTAAACTCCTGCGTGACTCATCAGACACCCAATCCCAGCCTCTCCTCCCACTCTGCAGGAATTAGGTCTCCCGACCCCTGAGCACCTGAGGAACTGCTTCATCACTGCCTCTCTCCAAATCTTCCAGTATGCTCATGACTTCGTCTCCAGTCTCTGGGTAATGTTCACGCACCTGGGCCTGCAGCTCCTCAGGCAGGACGGCCAGGAACTGCTCCAGCACCAGCAGCTCCAGGATCTGCTCCTTACTGTGGGTCTCTGGCTGCAGCCACTGATGGCAGAGCTCACGGAGCCGGCTCAGGGCCTCTCGGGGTTCAGGTGAATCCTGGTAGCAAAACTTCCTAAAAAGTTGTCGACTGAGCTCCTGCCTGAAGGGATTGTTTCTCTGTAAGCAAGTGTCTGGATTCCAAATTAACTCTTCCTCTTCCACTACTAGAAGTCCTTTATCCATTGGAAAGTTTTTAGCTGCAGCTTTCCTTGATTCTGTTGCCATCTCAGGATAAAGCTATTAGTAGAAAATCAGAAGGGCCTTCTTCAGGTGAGGCCTCCTAAGGCATCAAAAATTACTTTCTAGGAAGAGGAAAGACCACATCATAGAAATCATCATTCTCCATCACTGAGCATATATTTGGTATGAAAATATCGATACCTGCTTCATAGAATATAAATACATGACTTACTTCAACACAACTTAAAATTTAAAAATAAGATTTAAACTTAAAAACATTGCTAAATATTAACAAACCATGTGATTAAATTATATAGAGAAAATAAAGACCTACAGAGAAAAATGATATAAGTGCTTTATAACACGGGATGGGATTGCATAGTTGATTGCATTGGTCAGGGGAAGCTTATTGAAATTTTAAAGAAAGGATGAAATTTGACCAGGAAATGGTAGAGAGAAACAGGAAATTACAAGCAGATAAACCATGTGAGCAGTTGGTTAAGGGTCAGAATATAGGAAGTGGGAAAGCATAAAGTTCAGTAGGTTTATATAAGAATTACAAAAGAAGCAGTTGTAGAGCGTGAGTCAGATTCCAGAATTTATAAAGTTCCTATTTTAGGTATGAGGAAGCCAGCGAAAGATTCTGTGCAGAAAGAATGACCAGCTGAACATTCCTGTAGGGATTGTGGTGTTTTTCATTTCTAGGATGGATTGCGATATGAAGAGAGGTTGCCCTACTCACACAAGCAGAGGAAAACACAAGCTTGGACTGTTAAAAGTCACCTAGTCAGAATGTGGAACAGGATTGTTAGAGTTATTCAGAATGAAGACCTAGGATTACTTAGAAAACTCTTAAATAACAGAATAAGGGAACTCCTCCTGAGCGCCTGATGAGTCAGTGTAACTGGCGCCTTGACCAGAAGTCCAGTAGATTTTCCACTGCTCCAGTAATGCCTCATCTACCTTCCTAATTTTATAAGCTCAGTCCATGTTTTGACCACTAAAGTTTCACTGCAGCCCCAGCACGTACAATACACGAAACATCAGCGGTGTGAACCGGGAATACCGGAGCTACGGTAAAGCAAACACGCCCTTGCCTGGGTAGCCGAACCTCGGCGGCCCGCCGCAGTCAGCTAAGCCCCGCCCCGGACCCCGCCCCCAGCCCGCCCAAGTGACGTCACGCGCTCCTGGAGCCCGCCTTACCCTCTGGAGCGTGGGCGCGGAAACCCGCCAACGGCGAAGGTGGCTCCTCCTTTCTCCCAGCCGCGTCTGAGCCCCAGGGGTCAGGTGGCGCGAGGGTGCTGTATCCTGAAGGGATCACGAAAAGGCCTGGATGTTGGAGGGGGACGCAGGGCTGGTCACCTGGACCCCCAAACGCACCTTTCCCACAGGGCTGATTCCGGTCGGACCCTTCCGGTGGAAGGACGGAGTGGCTCCACCTCTCCCATGGAGCTGGTTCCTGCCGGACACTTCCGATGGGGGGCTGAAGAGGCGCCACTTTTCTCCCCGGGCTGGTTTAACCGGACACTTCCGGCGGGAGACGGAGCCGTTTCCTTCCTTCCCGAACCTTGTCCTTCCGGACCGCTAGACTTGGCAGGCTTCGGACCCGGTTTCCCAGGCCACCTCCACAAATCCCTGAGCTTCTCGAAGACAGAAGGAGGACACGTCTTTTTTCCTTCATTTTCTTAGTGTGGTAGCACACTTGGCACTTTTGTGTCACGTCCGCAGCCTTGACTTTGAGGTGATTAAATTGTAGCTCACATAGCAAGGACGTAAAACAAACTTCACCACTACTGCAAAGGAGCGCCCCAGTGCCACCATTCTGGAGTTTTGTCCGTCCGCCTACCCTGTCAGATACACAAAATGGGTTTAAACATAACCCCGGAATTAATGGTGTGAATCATAACCCTTGCAGTATGCATGGCCCTAAACTGTCAACACTGTCTGTTATCCAGTCTGTAAGAACTATAGATTGATAGTAATTTACATTTACTACTATTCTTTGTCAAGTCTTTGTACCTCCTCTCCGTAAAACCACTGTCAAAATTTGTTCATTGTTTCCTTTTTTTTTTTTTTTTTTTTTTAGAAAATAGTTCTAGGGCTGGGGATTTAGCTCAGTGTGGCATGCGCGAGGTTCTGAGTTCGATCCCCTGTACCAAAAAAAAAAAAAAAAATTCCATTGGGTACATATGCACGACCAAATAATGTATGGTTTAATTTTAGTCGTCTCTAAAAGGTATCATGCTCTATGTAACCTATGTTTGCTTCTTTTCTCTAATAATGTTAAGATTTATTCACATTAAATTAAAATTATCAGTACTGTATAACATTCCAGTTGTGAATACAGTACTGCATTCATTCATTGTTCTGAAGATGAGCTGATAGACCATAATCTCTCCTCAGGATTACTGCAACAGTTTCAGTGGTCCTTTTGCTTTCACTTGAATTGGTCACATTTTATTCTCAGTGGAACAGCGTGATGGTATTATTTAAGCATAAATTCTATCACAAACCTGTTTAAAACCCTTCAGCAAAAATAAAATAAATAAATAAATAAAACCCTTCAGCAGTTCCCCACTTTATTGAAGATAAAACCCAAAGTCCTTCCCATGGCCTGTAAAGTCGTGTATAAACTTTACTGTGTATGATATGGTGCAAGATTATACATATCTTTCCCACTTGCTCGTTCTGCTCCAACCCAGTGGAATTTCTTGTCTGGAATATGTAAGACATATTCAAGCTTCTGGTGGTTTGCTCAAAGTATGGCTGATTCTTTCCCTTCAAATTTTTGTCCAAGTTATATGTCCTCCATAAAATTTATCTTGCACCTGTCCCTATCCCTTACCCTACTCCAGTCCTGAGGACAGAACCCAGATCCTCATGTAGGCTAAGCAAGGGCTCTGTCACTGAGCTACGTATTCAGCCCTCTATCATACTTTCTAACACACTACATAATTTATTCAGTATGTTGATTGTCTCCTTGGCTACAGTAAAATATCTTTAAAATCATGGCTATATGCAAACATTTAGGATAGGGCCTATCATGAACTGCTTTCAATAAATATTTGTCAAATGAATAGGCATTTAGATTATTTTCACTTTTCAGAAGTTACAAAACAATGCTTCCATGAATCCTCTTGTACATGTAAAGGAATTTCAGGAATGTAATTACTGAATGTAGGGTATGTAA
Organism: Dasyprocta punctata; assembly: GCA_004363535.1. NCBI lineage: Eukaryota > Metazoa > Chordata > Mammalia > Rodentia > Dasyproctidae > Dasyprocta > Dasyprocta punctata. The sequence continues at coordinate 16,876 of RJWM01026066.1, read as the reverse complement.
GTGTCAAGCATTGGAAAATAATATCAAATTGTTCTCCAGAGTTTATTCTCCCGTAATCCATGCTTAAGTAGTCCTGTTAATAATACTTTCTTTAACAATTGGTTTGGTAGACTTTTAAAATTCTTTCCAATTGAAGGGGCATAAAATATTATCTTTACATAACTGCAAGAGATTGGACATCTTTTAATATTTATTGTCATTGCAGTTTCTTTACTATGTTATAACTGCTCATGTCTTTTGCCCATTTTTCTATTAAATTCTTTAAACTTAATGGTTTGTATGGGTATATATCCTATGTACTGTATTTTTGTTGGTTTTGTGTGTTGCAAACACTTTCTCCTAATCATACCACTTTGTTTTTGTTCTCATTGTGGGTTCTTTTGATGAACAAATGTTGTTAATTTGAACATGGTAAATTTTATTAATATTTTCTTTTACATTTAGCAATTAATGAGAGCTGTAAGAGAGGGCTGTCAACCAGCAATATGCCCAGAAAGTATGGAAATATGTCTTCAGTTCTGAAGAGGAATCTGAGAGGCACAGACTTCTGCTGTTTATTACAGACGAAAAGTTGACATATTCTTTAATCTGCATTGTACTTAGGGGAAGGGTATGTGTTTCATGTGTGACCACTCTTGTGTGCCTCCATATTATTTGAATTTAGCATAGGTCTATAAAGAACTAGAGGCACTAGAAAATCTCTTAGTGGTGGTAGCAGTGGCCCAATATGAGTTTATGGATTAGCAGTTGCTTCAGCCTAGTCATAGGCAGCCAGTGTTTGGGGCACTCAGAAGCCACGGGGCAAGCTGCAACACCCACTGTTCATTGACAATGTCTTCAGTCAATCCCTAAGATGGTTTCATATGTTGTTTTGGCTCTGGTTTGAGGTAGGCCTCCTAGCTTGGTTCTCCAGCCTTTTCAGTGTTTTTACAAAATCCTCAACTCTTTTTATCTCTGTTTCTGATTTTCATTTATCACATCACATGAAAATAATTGAGCATATTTTTCACAGTGTTTAAAGAGATAGTTTTGATGGTGTGAAAAATACAGGATACATGACATACAGAAAAATGTACACCATCCGGGCTCTGGAGAACCTTGTGTACCCAGTGAAATCAGATATGAGCTACAAATGCATGTTTTCTCATATAGGTAACTCTATGCATATTCCAGAGCAAATAAATATAGAGTTTTAAATGTTAACATGATAATTAATATGCTTTTTAGGGCTAGTGTGATGGCACACACCTGTGATCCCAGCACTGGGGAGGCAGAGGCAGGAAGATCATTATGAGTTTAAGGCCAGACTGGACAACATAGTGAGACCCTATCTCAACTCTCCCACCCCCGAAAAAAGTTTTTTAGGCATTCTTCATAGACCAGAGCAATCCAGACATACAGATAAGTTCTGCTCTTTACACAAGACAGTAAAGACAGATTCTATGAAATGCACACAACATAATCATAAGGTGTGAATAAGTACAAAATAGAGTAAAAATGATGATGTATTCCTGACCTTTATCAGGTTTTTTTTTGTTGTTTTTTTTTTTTTTGTACCGGGGAATGAACTCACAACGTCACGCCTGCCAGGCAGGTGCTTACACCACTGAGCTAAATCCCCAGTCCTATTTTTTTGAGACAGGGTCTCACTATGCAGCTCAGGCTGGCCTTGAACTCATTTTGTAGCCCAGGCTGGTCTCGAACTCACAACGATCCTCCTGCCTCAGCCCCCCAAGTGCTGGGATTAAAGGCGTGTGCCACCATGCCCGGCTATTAGTCCTTAATATGACACCACACTCCTCAACTATCAATTTTCCTGCTGTGTTCTGAATATTCTCATCATTCCTGTGTAAAACTCATCTACACTCAAGGCACAGAATAAGTGCTTTTCCTTATAGCTTTGCATGGCTTTTAAATCTCATATCTTCTACATCTGACTTCACACTGGAGTCATGGTTTGAACCCTTTGTGACCTGGTGCTTTTATTCCGTAGTGTTTTTCAAGCTTGAAGACACGGTTACCTAGAAAGAGTACCATCCTGGGAAAGTGCTCCACCTTGCACTCTCTGGTATATTTGCATGTTATTCTGGGCCTTGCGTTGTATCTTAGTGATGCATTAAAATGTTGATACCATGTTTATTGTAATTTTTCAGAGACTTGAGATAATATTTGTCTACATCTATAGAATCTTGGGGGACCTGTGATTGTGTCTCTTCTAGAACATGTAGTGAATTCCAGTCAGTGACAGATTTAATTAGGTTGTTAAGAGTAGCTTTATAATTGATAATAAAAACTGATATCATTAGGGTTTTTCTCTTAAGCTCATTGGGAAAAGATTTTGTGGTGGCCTAGGGTCTTTTTTAAAGCCCCTTTTAGCTCATTATTCCTTAGGCTATAAATAAAGGGATTCAACACAGGGGCTATGACCATGAAAATTACTGATGCAGCTGAGTGTTTTTCAGTTGGATGGTTGGATGAAGGGGTCATATAGACCCCTGTGATTGCTCCATAGAAAAGAATAACCAAGGCAAGGTGAGATCCACAGGTGGAGAAAGCCTTGAGCTTTCCTTGAGCAGAAGGAACTTTCATCACAGCAGAGACAATGCGACTATAGGATGCCAGGATGCACGCTGAAGGAATCACAAAGATAAGCCCCACCACAGCCAGAACCATCACCTGATTCAGAGTGGTATCTGAACAGGAGAGAGGAAGGAGAGAGTTGGCATCACAGAAGAAATGGTGGATGATATTGTCAGAGCAGAAGCGCAGGCGAGCCATCATAAGAGTATGTAAGAGAGGATTCAAAATTGCAATGATCCAAGGTATGGCCACCAGAGAGGCACAGAGGTGCTGGGTCATAATGGTAGAGTAATGCAAAGGATGACAGATGGCTACATAGCGGTCATATGCCATCACCGTGAGAAGAAAATTGTCCATGTTGGCAAACATCATACAGAAATACATCTGAGCCAGGCATCTAGGATAGGAGATGGATTGACTCTGGGTTTGGAGGTTCACTAGCATCTTGGGGACTGTAGTTGAAGCAAGGCAGAGGTCAACAAAGGACAGGTTGGCAAGGAAAAAATACATGGGTGTGTGTAGGCGATGGTCTGAGCCAATGACCAGCAGAATGAGTAAGTTTCCAAACAGCCCGGTTAAATAAAGACACAAGAAAAGTACGAAGAGAAGTTCCTGTTGTACTGGCCAATTCGGGAAGCCCAGAAGAAGAAATTCAGAGACACTGGTTTGGTTTTTCTTTTCCATTACTTAGATATATCTGCATGGAGACCCAGAAAATGTGGTAAGATTTTGCTTTCTAAAAAAAAATTTCTCTTGATATGTTTTGCATATTTACCTAGTCTTAGACCCACTTGCCAAATGGTCTTTTTTAGGCCATCCTGTCTCCTCTCTGATGCTCTCTCCCAACCTCACGGAACCTGGTATACCTCTCTGTTTCCTCAGTTGTCTGCATCCATCTTGCCTCACTGAAACCTCACATCATCTTCAGTTGTCATGGAATCTGTGCATACCTCTTCTCAGTAGGCAGAGATTCTTTTTCTGCTCTTGATGTCGACACCAACATTTGCATACTCTGTGTTGTATGTGGTTACCTGTCTGCTGTCTATGGGAACACATTCATGAGTCTCACATACTAAGTAGCTCCATTCCAAACACTGAGAGTGAAATGTAGTTTTTCCAAGTATTTGTCCATGCCATATGAACTGTCCTGAGTGGGGACTAGTCAGACACCTACCATTTAGGACACATAATATGAGTGTAAATCACCTTATCTTGTTAACATTCAAAATAAAAACATTAATTTGCTTGAAAAACATGTAAAGTTAAATCTAAAAAATAGTTTACATGAACTGTGAACATCAGAATAACATTAGTGCCTTTAATTCCAGTACTTGGGAGGCTGAGGCAAGAGGATCACTGAAAGTTTGAAGCCAACTTGAGTTACATAGTGAGTTCAAAGCCGGCCTGAACAACATAGAGAGACCCCATCTCAAAGAAAGAAAGAAGAAAGAAAGAAAGAAAGAAAGAAAGAGAGAAAGAATTTACAAATATGCTAGTGTTGTATGACACATGTTGTTATATAAGGCATGCAGAGAAGACTGAAGAACACATGAAAAAGTTTGTGTCAAGACAGAAGAGCAGATTTAAAGGATTCTCAGTGTTTTTGTAGTATTTTAACTATACCTAAAAGGAAGTGATTCATATATAAAAAATATCATTATTAGTTTGGTTATTCCATTTTTGGCACTTTAGAAGCACAAAGGAAGAGTTCTTGATGTGACAAATTTTAGAATTAGGTTGCAGAGGAAAAACATGTTCTCACTGAAAATAAGTAAGTAGGCATTTACACATCCCATGGAGATAGTATCAGAACAGAAGACTTAAGGGGAGAAAAGATGCTAGCAAGTGTGGGATTGGAGGCGGCCCACGCGGAAAGCAGCCCCTCTGCCTTTGAGCTGGGTGATTCAGGCAGACTCTCACGCTCCCTCATCTGGGTAATTACAATAAGCTCATCTCTCTTCCTCCTTCCAGTCTTTCCCCTTGTTATCTTCCCATCTTGCATCCCAAAGAATTATCCTTCTAAAACAATGATTTCCCCACTTTCCTTCCAAAAAATATTCCAATGTTTTTAATTCTTTTCAACTCAAATTCCAAATTCTTTATCATGGCATACAAGACTCTTCATAATCTCTTTAGCCTTATGTTTTGCTGTGATTAATTTCTCACCCTTAGAATTTTCCACAAACACTGAAATTTTATGTCTATATGACTTCTCTCTTCTTGAAATTTTCTGTCCACACTATTTAAACTCCCTTCAAGGCATTCTTTTTTTTTTTTTTTTTTTTTTTTTGCGCCGGGGATTGAACTCACAACCTCGCGCCTGCCAGACAGGCACTTAAGTCACTGAGCCAAACTCCTGGCCCTGGTTGTTTGAGGGAGGGTCGCACTATGTAGCTCAGGCCCATCTTGCGCTTGCGTTGTAACCCAAGCCGGGCCTCGAACTCACAACGCTCCACCTACCTCAGCCTCCTGAGTGCTGGGATTAAAGGCGTGTGCCACCACGCCCGGCTTAGGCATTCTTTATAATATTGCTCTGTTTTTGCCTACATATCACTCATCATTATTGGGAATTTTCTTGTACACACTTCAGTTTTATTTGTCTCTGATCTGCTGCAGAAAAATGTAAAATCTATAAGAGAAAGTAATTTGTCTTTTTTTAAAAACTACTGCATGTGTAGGATGGCATCTGGCATACTCAGTATCTATTTATTGAATGAATAAATGAATGTATTTACTAAAGATACAGGTAGCTTTTAAATATTACTAGATATAAATATGTTTCCTCAATGAATATTTTATAGGGAATTTTACTCTAAGCCTTATATTATACAGTTGTTTTGTTTTTATGACTCCTTCCTGCTTGTAAGAGTTTGGAGAATATAAACACAAATCTTACTCTTCTCTGACAAGAGAAAATCAGTTTTATAAACAATAGTTTATATTGACTTATGAAATCAGACTGATTTTGGGGGTGAAACGAGCTGGATGCCCGAGAATGCAAGACAAAACCACACATGACTCTACTGTTGGTCCTCACCCCACGCCCATCAGCTGTGTCAAGTAAGACGAATGAAGAGTCTGAGAGTGAAAACTGAAGGAGATGCAGTGGCTCTTTTGGGCCACTTTTTCACTGAGTGAGGCTGAGTGGAAGAGAGGCCTGGGGAAGGCAATGGAGCTTTAGGGCCTAGTGAACATGGACTCAGGTGAGAATTTCCTGTGGAGACTACAGAGGACAGGATTTTCACTATGAAATTTTCAAACGGCCATGGATGAAGGGAAGAACAAACTATGATCTTTTCAGGAGGCAGAAGAAATGAAGATATTGAAAGTCCTTTCTGGAAGGCCCCCTCTTGTGCTACCCTCTGCATCCACATCTCACATTGGCACAACAGAAATCTCTGCTGTCCCCACTTGCTGTCTGCTTAGAGTCCTGTGATGCAAAATCAGATGTTTATTCACCCATGTCAGTGCATGCAAGTGGTAGCAGTGGTGGTGATAGTAAAGACACTTTCACTCAATTTTCCATAAGCCAAAATGATTCTTCTGTTGGAAATGTGATAAAACAAGGAGAAGTACATGAAATCAGCTGAGTGAACTGTATAAGTGTGTAATAAAATTAAAAAACTTGTTGGAGACCACTGTGAAGCGGCTCTGAGCAGGATTTAAAATTAACTACTTGGCTTTTTATTTGTCTGTGAGCCTGTCCTAGGCATAGGCCCCTTGCCTAACGATGGGAGCTGATTCATAGTAAGTGAACCTCTATGAATCACTGGTCCTGGCTGAGGTCTGTAGTGGCCTGCAAGGTCAGAGATACCTCAAAGGGCAAGATAAAGAAGTCTGTAGCTGATGACATCTTGGCTCCACAATCAATTATGTAAATAGAGACTATAGCTGCAGGCATCTTACCCTGCAGGCATCTCAGTCCCACCACAAATGCCATCATGGAGATAAGATAGTTCTCCTTTTTTTGGCATTTTTACTACTTGGAGATGTCCTTGAAGTGACTCCCAAGGTCCTGCTCAGTTCTGGCACCTCCCTCAGTTTCCCCTCTCTTTGTCTGCTATGGAAATAAATACGGGTGGTTCAGAGAAGCTCTTGGTCTTAGCCCTAATCATAGCTACAGAGTCAAGAACTCTGTAAGGGCTTTGATCCTCCTGGAGCCCTAAAATCATACCACTTGTCTCATTTATTTAAGCTTTCGCCGTGCACTCGTTTGGAAGATTGGGGATCTAGGCCAGGTCCCCAATAAAAACTCACTAAGATAGAAATGGAAAAATAGGTAACTAGCATTAAGCTCTCTATGCCACCCTGACTTCATAGTTTGTTAATCTTTATAACCCTGAAACGTAAATCATATGATCTCACTATGTAGACACTGAGTTTAGCAGAGTCAGGATTTGAATTAAAATTTCTTTATTTGAAGTCTAGCCCAGCTTTCACTAAGTCACTACTACCTAAGATTTCACACCTTCAGAGAAGAGAGCACCCATCAGTTAAATCAGTTCCACAAGTGGTTGTTAGGTACCTGCTTTGTGTTAGGTGACACTTGGGGCCTCCAGTGGAACCCAAATATGTCTTACTTGACAGACATGCTTTCCAGGATCTCTTCAAACTGCTCACTTTCCATGAATTCACTGGTGCTGGGCACAGGGCCTTCTGCACAGGGAATTTAGCTTCTCAGAAGTAATGAGAAACATGGAAGAATGTCGCCCTTTTTGCAAAATGTACAAGGTTGAGGGAAGGGATGATTCCTGAGCAGGATATACTTGGAGAAGTGAGAATATTAGAATTTAAAAGACTCTCTGCATCCCCTGGGACCTTAATCTTGACTTAACAAAGCTCCTTCAACTTCAGGAATAATTACTTCACCCCCTCGTAGGTTTTTCAATTGCAGCAATAGGAATAATGAACCGGCAGAAAGTTCTCTGGGGAGATTCAAGTAATTGAAAAACATGAAGGCTGTTCACACGCTTCCAGCAAGGATTTTTTTATATTCTTTTTTTTTTTTTTTTTTTTTTGTGGCACCAGGGATCGAACTGACAAGCTCGCACCTGCCAGGCAGGCATTTAAGCCACTGAGCCAAACTCCCGGCCCTTATGTTCTTTTTTTTTTTAAAGAGAACAAAACAAAACAAAATAGAATAAAACCAATTAAAACAATAGAATGAAAGCATTCTAGGACTTCAAAACAAGATGATAGGAAATCAACAAAGTTACCATAATGTCTCATTTTCTTCAAATAGCTGTCCATTCCATCACACACAGTGAAATCAAACAAAATGAAACAGAATAAAACCAATCAAAATGAAAGAATGAAAGCATTCTAGGACTTCAAAACAAGATAATAGGAAATCAACAATGGTTACCATAATACATCCCATTATCTTCAGAATAGCTTCCCATACCATCAGACACATCCAACCAAACAAGACAGAATAAAACCAAACCTAACAACATTGTGAAAATGATACAAGAATTCAAAACAAGATAATAGGAAATTAACAATGGTTACAAATTTCCCTTTTTAGGTGTTTCCTCCCCTATCATTTTCATAATATCCATTGTGCTTTTTGGCATCCACTAACTCCTTCAGTTTCTTATGCTAGGGAGATAACTCAGTGTTCACTGGTATGAGTCTAAACCATTTCACCCATGAGTATGATCTCCAGTTGCATCCATTTACCTGCAAGAGCCTCAAGATTATCCTACTTTATAGCTGGGTAGCTTTCCATTGTATGAAAATACCACATCTTTCATGTTCACTCTATGCTTGATGGGCAAGTTACCCTTGCTTTTTTCTGGTCTCCTGTCATGTGAAACAATTGTTTTCTCTCCTTTGATTTTCAGTCTATAAAATTCCTTTCAAGTTAAATGTGTTTATTGTATACAGTATATTGATGAATCCACTCTCCCTGTTTCTTTTTATTGGTGAATTGAGGCCATCTACATTAATGGTTACAAGCAGCATACATTAGATCATCTCTGCCATGCTATCTTCCTGCTGTTGGCCCTCCACTCTTCCCCTTCATTCAATTGCCTATCCTGTTTGGTAGTCCTCTTCTGCTGCAGTTCCTGGAACCATAGTCATCTTTATCTCTCTCTAGAATATACTTCAGCACTCTCCGTAGGGTTGGTGTGGTGGTCACGAATTCCTTCAGTTGCTTTTTATCATGGATGTATTTTATTTTTCCATCAATTTTGAAAGATAGTTTTGCAGGGTACATCAATCTGGGTTGGAAGTTGTTTTCTTTCAGGATCTGAAACACTTCACCCCAAACTCTTCTTGACTTGATGGTTTATGTTGAGAGGTCTGCCATGATTCTGATGGGTTCGCCTTTATAGGTCATCTGTTTCTATTCTCTAACAGCCTTTAATATTTTGTTCTTGTGCTGAATTTCTGGGATCTTGATTATTATATGTCTAGGTGTAGACTTATTTTGGTTATGACTAGTTGGAGTTCTATATGCCTCATTTATCTGTATGCCAGATCCTTTCCGAGTGTTTGGAAAGTTTTCTGCTATTATTTCTGTAAATAGTGTTTTTATCTCATCTGTGTTGACCCCTGCTTTTTCGCTGACACCTGTCACTCTTCAATTATTTTTCTTTGCATTGTCTTGCAGCTTTTGAATTGTTATTTCCTGGTTCCTTGTTATTTTTAAGAGATCTTTCATTTCATGATCACTAGCTGTGATTCCGTATTCAAGGTCTGAGTGTCTGTCTTCTGTCTCTTTCAAGCAGTTTTGCCAGCTTTCGATTGACTTTTTAACTTCCTGAATATCTCTTTGGATCTGTTTCATGCATTGTAATTTCTTCCTATATTGTTCATTCAAGGTTTCCATCATTTTCCTAAGCTCTTCTTTTTTTTAATCTGTCTTAATTAGATATGCTCAACAATTCTTTCTTTATGCTTATGATTTCTTCTTTCACCTGAGACATTATTTCTGATCTGACTACTTTTGCAGTCTCATGAAGTTGTTTCTTTACTTTAGTTGCTATCTTCTCAGAGATTTCAGGTGTGTGACTTTCATTTTCCTCCATGACTGTAACTCCCAGACTTTTTCTGTGTGGGCTGGAGGTCTGAGATTGCCTTTTGCTCCTTCATCTTGACATTCTCCTGGGTTCCTCCCAACAAGCCAGTTGTGGGGTCCCAGGCACTTCCCATGTTGGCTGCACCTCTGCAGTGTAGGTGAATGGGACAGGCACCTGGGTTTCTCTGAACCCAGATTCCCAGGGAGGTAGGGCATGAGGAGGGCTTATCCCGATCCAAGCAGCTATATTGAGGTTTCCCTGATGGCAAAGGGTGCGTGGTGGCAGGGCTGCTTCTTTTCTCAGTCTGCGTGTCTACACCGAGAATCCCCTGAGGGCGGCAGGAACACAGAGGTGTGTTTGTCAGATTCTCCCATTGGGTGCTGGATGCCCAAAGGAAGCAAGGGTCTCCAATGGTGGCCTGTGGGTGTGTGGGGCATATCTGGTTGCATCCCCCTGCCTGTGCTAGCTGCCTGCAGGAAGCAAACCTTCTGATGGCTGCGGCAGTTATGTAGGGATGGATCTGGCTGTGTTTCCCTGCCTGTGCTGGCTGCCCACTCTGTTTTATATTCTTACCAATAATGTATGAGTGTGCATTCTAAGATTTTTAAACATGAATGTGCACAATTCACTGGAGGACGTTTTCAAACATCTATTACTACACTAGCATTCATATGCATTTGAATATTATTTCCAGGTTAGGTTATTGTTCAGATAATGTACACCTCATATTCATATTGTGCATAAACAGGTAGTTTGAATATCAGTTCATTGCATTTCTTGAGCAATTTTTGTATTCTTCATCCATTTGCTGGTTGTCCCAAGTCCTCCCTGTAATTAGCTCTGGATTCAGGGAGCAGCTTCAGAGCCACTGGTTTGGGATTCTTCCTGATTCCGTCCAATCCCTGCTCCCATTCCACAACATCACCATTGTGTGGCATGCAAGTCTCCCAGAGTCTTTCAAATGCCAGTTGTAGACAGTAGAAGTCACGCTCCAGTAAGGATTATAACACCTCTCCCTCTCTGTCTTCTAAAAAGCTCCCAAACAATGAACTTTAAACAAATAACTCTTCTTAATTGGAAGTGTTTCTTCCTCAGTAGAATGGACCAATTCTGGAAATACAAGTTTGTCTTCTCTGATTGAAGCATTTTGTTAGCAATCCCACTCTAATGCCTGATTATCTGTGCTGTGATCAAAAGATCCATTCTGTGGCAAAGGAGGTGAGACAATGGCATATTGTCTGGATTTACCAGTCTTGCCACGTGTTCTACCCCCTGGGAGCACCCAGCCTAATGACAGTGGAACAGCCCCTTACAGGCCCAGTGAATGTGTTGGGTTGGGGTGAATGCTGAGAAGTTTGGGGACAGTCTGTTCAAGGATGAAGCGTGAAAGAATGGGCAGTTTATAATGACATGTACTCATTGCTATAATGTATGGACTTAGCTGTCAAAAGAGTGTGTATAGGTAGTTTTTTTTTTCTATGTAACAAACTACTGCAAAGCTAGTGGCTTAAAATACCAAATATTTATTTACCTCACAGTTATGAGTCAGAAATTTGGGCTAGATGCAGCTGAGCTGCTCTTCTGATCTTGGTTAGTCTTTTTTGTTTGTTTGTTTGTTTGTTTTTTCCCCGGCACCGGGGATCGTACTCACAGGCTGGCACCTGCCAGACAGGCTCTGAAGCTGCTGAGCCAAACTCCCAGCCCTGGTTTTTTTGAGGCAGGGTCGCACTATGTAGCTTAGGCAGGCCTTGCGCTCGCGCTGTAGCCCAAGCGGGCCTCGAATTCACAACGCTCCGCCTACCTCAGCCTCCCGAGTGCTGGGATTAAAGGCATGCGCCACCACGCCCGGCTAGGTCTTGGTTAGTCTTAGCAGATGCCTGAAACTCACTAAGGGGTCTGTTTGGGGTTGACTAGCCTAGGGTGGCTACAGACAGGTTGGCTGTGTCTGTTTCATGTCTCATCTTCCAATAGGAGGGTATCAGCTTGTGGCAGAGGCAGATGTAGGGGAGAGAAGGCAAGCTAGAGAGAGGGAGAGGTAAGGGAGAGGAGGAGAGATAGAGGGGAGAGAAAGGATGGGGAGGAGTGGAAGGGTGAGGAGAAGGAGTAGGGGGAAAAGTGAGGAAGGACCTCCTCAGGTTTAGGTTTAACATGCAATAGGTTAAGGTCTACTAGGTTAGGTCTCAAATGACATCACTTTTGTTGTGTTCTCTTGGCCAGCATGGGTCACAGGACCAATGTAGTTCAAAGGGTGGTGAAAGAATCTACCTCTCAATGGAATGCACTTCCAAGTTACATAGCAAAGTGCAAAAGGAGGAAGGCAGAATTGTGGCCACTAATCCAATCAAATGAGGATAGAAGAAGGAAGGATACTTTTCACCACCACTTCTAATGAGCTGCTTTTGGAACCTGTGCTCTTCACCCCTGTGAATCTGGGCTCTGCTGGAACTGAGGTCCTAAGTTAAGTGGGAGCGTGTTTCCATCGGAGAACTGAGGAAGAGTTCTCTCTGAACTTGATGCTGTTACTGTCTCCTGGGCACTCTGTGCTGCTTGAGCCAGCCGAGCCACAAGCAAAGGAAGGCATTAATATGCCGGTGGGAAAAACCAGCCTTCATCACCATGTAGATCTAAATGACTGCTACACATGGAGTTAAGGAGTAGTATCTCTGGAAGCCAGAGGGAGAGTATGGAGTTACAGCAACCACGAGATATAAAAGCACGTTTCCCTTGAAGATGAGTGTCTGCTGCCTCCCCAGGCGAGCAATGCAGATGGACTAAGGCGACAGCTGAGCACTTGGGAGAGGAAATCTACTTTGCACACACAGTTTTTGAACAGCTGCTGCAACAAGATGGTGACATTTTTATGAAACCTTTTGCATGAATATGTTTGGAGATTGTGCTGGCAGCCACCCGGAAAGGGACTCTGATGGGCTGGACACAAAGGGATGGGCTTAGTGACTATGGGTAAATTGTTTCACAAACTTCTTGGGGTTACCTGCAAGTTATTGGGCCCTTACATTTTCTTACAGCAGCCATGACTTCAGGGAATAGTTCTGTGATCCTATTCTCAGGTAGCACCTTATCTCGGGCTTGGATAAGGTATAATACATTTCTAACGCTGCAGCACCATGGTAGAGGATCCCATGCACACTGCCTAGGCTCTCACACACCCTGCAAGTGTGGGGCAGTTAATAAGCCATCAAGTGAAAATAGGACCCACGAGGGATGGGCATTGGTAGAGGAATTCCTTCATCTTTGTGGGATTGAACCCAGGGTCTTTGCTTTGAGCTATCTCCCCAGACCTTTCTATTTTTTATTTTGAGACAGGGCCTTGCTAAGTTGCTGGTTGCCCAGGCTGGATTCAGACTTGTCTGCCTCCTGCTTCGGGCTCCCAGAGTGCTGGGATGACAAGCCCATGCCATCACACCTTGCTGATTGCTTCGTCTTTATCCTCTTAGGATAAGCAGAGGTTAAGATGTCTAAAGCGTAGTTTAGAAGGATACATGTGACCAGCATCCAGTCCTTCCATAAAGGGGACAAGGTTGATAATGTAACCTCAGCTGCAAGCCCACTTTTCTTCCTTATTGTACTCCTCTTCCTTCTGTTCTGATCTTCTGTGACATTCTTTGTTGCTTCTAGCTCTGGAAAAACCTTGGCAAAGACAAATTAAATCAAGCTTCTGGGGGACTGTAAAATAACATTGATTATAAATAGAAATTTAGCATTACTGCATATAAAAAGTATCAGCAGGCATGAGAATGGGGATCATATAGGCACAGATTTCAGAGAAAAAAGGAAACCTAAGACCAAGGTTTGAGGCAATGAATATTTAATGATTGGGTAATTGAAGGGGAGGATCCCAGTATCAGGGCAGAAAAAACTGAACTATAATTGATGAATTGCTGGAGGTGTGGAGTAGACAAACCTGAGAGATAAGCATTCCAAGGGCCTCAGTGACCAGGGGTTAGGAGAACTCCACTTCTTTAAGTGTTATTCCAGGAATCCTACTTGGTTCTCACAATAAATATCAGAGAAAATTCCCTGTGCTTGTGGCAGAGGGAGGAGGAGAGTAATTCTTTTAAAATATGTGAGAAATTTGTGTTGAGTCAAGGCTTATCCTTAAGAAAAACAGGAGCGTAACCTCTTGGGGTTTCATTAAAGGTCAGTGGGGGTCGCGTGCACAACTCCAAACCTGCTTCAGCCTTCCATGTGGGAGAAGGGAAGTACCAAACCCAGCCACCTCTAGCCATCCTGTACCATGTGAATGGGTGAAAATAAATAAAACTAAGAAGACTGTAGAGTTTGAAGTCTAAGACATAAGTTCACCAAAAGACCAGGATCTAATCACAGGCCTCCAGAATACTTTCCCTACTGTCACAGTCGACAAACATACTAGTAAAGACCTATTCACCAGAGTGTCTGTTACTCAGTACAGCCTGTCTGGTTTTCAACAAATATTAGGAGGCATACTAAAAGGCAAAAACAGTTTGAAAAGACTGTGTAAGTATAGGAAGCAGATTAAGATACGACAGGAACGTTAGAATTATTAGGCTGTCAATGTAAAACAACTGCAATTAATATGCTAAGGACTCTAATAGGAAAATTAGACAACACACAAGAGTATAAAGGTAATGTGAGTGCTGCCTCAGACAGTCATAGGAATACTTCTGGGCGATGACACTGTCCTATGTGTCGTTTCTTATATCCCCCAATGTGTCGGCTCTCTCACCTGGGTTACAGTCTGAATGTTTTTGCTCCCCGGTCATATGCTGAAAGCCTACACACCAGTGTGATGGTGTTTGGAGTGGTGTCTTTGGGAAGTAGTTAGGGTTAGATCCAGTCTTGAGGCTGGGGCCTAGAAATGAGTTTAATGCCCTTATAAAAAAGCAAGGACAGGAAAGATGTTTTCTGTGTGCACAAGCCAAGTGATCTTGTGAGGCCTCACGCAGAACCCAGTTATTCTGGAATTCCAGTCATTAGCACTGTCAGGCCAAGATGTTTATTGTTTAAAGTACTCAGTCTGTGATACTCTGTGAGGGAGGCCCAATGCAGGCTGTGTAAAAATATCTTCACTCTAAAGGATAACTAAAAAGCAAATGCCACGGAGAACTTCAGTAGTGCCTCTGTCAGCCTCTTTCCAGCTGTATCCTTCTCATTCCCCATGATCACCACTTCACTATAATTGTCTTCTGATATATTTTTTAGTTTTGACTATAATTTTGCCATCTACACTTGTATTAATGAAAACATAGTCGATGTTATCTGTTTTTGAGCTTTAGGTAGAGAAGTTTGTATCATTTACTCATCGTTTTGTGTCACGGGCAGCTGTTTCACTCTGTGCAGCTGTGGGTCATTCGTATTTGTTAGTAGTACTCTATCGTGTGAATGTGCCACCACTTACTTGTATTACTCTTGATGGGCATTTGAATTGTTTGCTGTCTTCATTTAATAAAAGCAATGCTGTGGCTAGCATTACTACACCTGTCTCCTGACGGGGCAGGAGTCACTTCAGGGAGCAGATATACTCTGGTCATAGCTGGCAGTCAGCATTAGTAGATTATGCCAAACTAGTTGTCCACATGATCTTGCCAATACAATCATCCTGTAGCAAAAGTGAAGTGGGAAGGGAGGAGTTACTGGCTGGTAAAATTTCCTCCCTCCTCTGGCCACTCAATGCAGTGTTGCTCTCTGTTAGCTCTCCTCAGTATGATGATTAATACTAGTATGGAGATAGCTGAGAAAGACGATGATAACTAAGAAAGATAATCTAAGATGATATTTAGCACTGCTAATATTTCTAGATTGCTCGTTATACATAGACCTAAAATTTATGGATATTATGGAAATAGCTGCTGGTGAAAGGGAAGTGAATCCCAGATGCTGACTATGCCATATAACTAATAAAAACTTAGCTGCTTCAAACTTAAAGGGCTCTCTGGCTTATACTGCCAGTTTGCAAATGTCTATTGCCCTAAAGTGAAATGCATTTTAGTCTGTAGGATTTTTTTTCTTCCTTTTTGAAGTTACTTTAGACATCCAGGGCTAAAGCTTGTCCAAAGTTAGATGTTATTTACACTGCCTTTGGTTTTTGCAATCATATAAAGACAAGTTACTTGGAAAAGAAATGAACTGATCCTCAAGTTTGACTTAGTGACAAAACACCACCAATTTTCTTCTCATTTAAAAAAGAATTATTTATAGCCATCCTGATAAGCTTGAAATCATCTGGAACTTAAATACAAAGACTTAAATTTGCACAAACCAAGTCAGTTTTATTTAAAAATAAATAATTTAAATTTTTACTATTTGAGCAAATCATCAAAACCTTTGGATAACCTGGACAATATTATAGTGGGTTTTGCAATTTTTTTCTTCGCCACATTAGAAGTTGAGTAGTAAACGTGCTTGGAGTCTGCAATTATGTTATTCTTGAAAGATTAGATTGTGTCTAACCGCTACTCTATGATCCCTCACAAGTTGGTTATGAAAAGAATTGAGAAATGCTGTTTACATATTTACATTTTAAATTAGGTACCTGAGCTTGGGGTGGTGGTGCACATCTCTAATCCCAGAAGTCTTGGGTGCTGAGGCAGGAGAATCACAAGTTTGAGCTAATTTGGTGAGACCCTCTCTCAAAACAAAAAAATAAAACAATGTTAAGGATGCAGTTCAGTGTGAAAGCCTTGGGTTCAACCCCCAGTACTGGAAAAGAATTGTAATCACATGAACTTTTATAGATACAGTTACAGATACAAATGATACAGATAGAGATACAGATAGAGATGTAATTTTTTTGCAATAGTAGAAAAATTTTTTTCATAAAAAAACCTTTCTTGTTTCATAAAATATCTAAGCCACCCAAAGACTAGGGCTATGGTCACTGAGAGGGCATAGGGAGTTACCCATCTGTCACGCACAAAATCATGTGACAGACAGCAGATATCCTCTGTCATTCTCCTTGATATTCATTTCTCAGAGGATTTGTGGACTGTGTGGAGGCATTAGCAAATTAAGAGTAGAGGAGCCAGGTTCCCAGAAGATGTCAGCCAGGTAAACAGGCTAGTTCTTCCTGTGTGCCTGCCAGCCCCAGGGCAGCTTCATACCATCTTCTCTCTGTTCCATGAAGGGCTCTGTATCATATAACCAGGTTATCGTATTCAGGAAATGATATCCAGAGTTTAAATTTTCCTTCCTTCATCTTCCTCCACCCAGGAGCAGAATGCAGGTCTCCAGTGTCCTAAGATGGTATGTGGTCATCATGAGAAACCCTT